>JAVQJL010077313.1:0-12408 GCA_036024295.1 Nannoperca obscura
GAGAGAGAGAGAGAGAGAGAGAGAGAGAGAGAGCTCTCCTCTGCTGCTGTTAGCTAAAAGGTGTGAGTCATGTGACACGGTCTAAAGCAGTCTCTTCCTTGCTCCACAGCTGTCAATCACTGTTCCCTCAGCCAACAGCACAGCTTGAACTCGCTGTGGCTTGGGTTGGGAGGGGGGGGTGTAGGAGGGGGCAGGATGTCGTCGGGGTAGGCAGTGCGGGATTGGTTGCTCGGCTTAAACTGCATGAGATTTGATTGAGGAAAGGAAGGGTGGAGGTGTCATGTTTGAGTGCCACAATAGCAAAAACCACAAATACACAGATTTCGTTCAGAATAGAGTTTAAATTGGTCCTAAAGCTACTGGTAGGGTTAGGGTTATATTACTGGGCTGAACTTTGTCTGATGACAAAGAGCAACAGTTCAACTCACAGCTGTGAAAACAACAGGAACAATGAAAATGTGTGTGTTGCCATTATATGACTCTAATGTGATATGAACTTGTGTGGCCTGTAGGTACACTTTGTGCTTGTGTGTGTGTGTGTGTGTGTGTGTGTGTGTGTGAGTACCTCTATATCAGTGTGTGTATGACCTTTTAATCTCTCTCTGTTTGTGAGGTTACCTTTTCTGACCGCTTGCAAGCCATACTGAAGGCATGCAAACATACTTCAGGTTGTGTGTGAGTGTGTATGTGTGTGTCTATCTGTAGGCCCTGCTGTGCCGGGGGTAGGGCAACATGATTGCGTCCACGCTACCTTCGCTGTCCGAGCTGCTGTCAGAGTCGCTGCTGCCAGAATAAACCCAGAGTCCCGGTAAAACGCCGACGCACACAGCTGCTGACGGCAGGTGTAACACGCCTTGACCGGAGCTCAGGGGAGCCGGGGGAGTCCTCACCGTCAGGCCAGGGACTGTTTGTTTATCTTCAGCTCGCCCTGCTCCTCCTCCTGCTCCTTCCTCCTGTTCTGAACAGCACAACATACTGTCAGATTCTGAGCTTGTACATGCAGAAAACCCCATATCAGACAATTTTTTAAAAGGTCAGATGAAAATGTGGAAATTCTAACCAAGAAAAATTTACCCATTTAGCAACTAGACTACTTTAGTCACAGAGAAGTCTGTCCACTGTAAATAAGACAAACTGACTATATAACCAGGTTTGTTGCAGGCAGTTTAGACTTAGAATACAAGATGAATTGAATTAATAGTCAGAAAGAAAGAAAATCAGCTGTTTGTGGCAATTCCAATGACTTCAAATGCCCTTCAAACGCTGCACCAATCAATATTTTTATATTAACAATGGATCAAATAATTATGTACTACGTGAAAGGTGTCACTCGTTGTGACAAACCCACAGAAAATGTTCAGTGAACTCTGTAGTACCCCTTGGCTCTACGGAGCATTTTAGCATCTTTCAGCACGTGGTTTTGGTTTTCATGGCCAACAACTTTACTTTTTCGATTTGCTCTCATGGTTCTTATCATCTTGTTTCCAGCAAGACTTGTGCACTACCTGCTCAGCACCAAACTGCCATCAGACAAAGTTAGTGACTAGCTGGTGAACTAGCTAGCACCTGAAAATCCAGATATTTCCCATAGGAGGGTGAAAATTGGACGGATGTTTGTAAATGCACTTGCCACGCCAATTTTAAAAGGTAAATAATATCTTAATGTGTATTCAAATTGCTTTGATGCTCCCAAGTGGCCAAAACAAAAATCAGTGAATGCAGCTTTAAACACTGTTGCACTTCTTCTACAGTCAAACTGAAAATGAATACTGAATTGAGGTTACAACAGATGTTACAACAGTTGCTTGTGTGAAATATGAACCATGACATCTGCAGAGAATAAAAATGTATGAACAAAATAAGGATGGACACCTCACCTCAGCTAAAATATATCTTAACCAGGTACTACCATTCTATAAGTGTGAGACAAGGTCTGCGCTTTCTGTATTATTGTTTTCTTTTCTTAGGTGTCCCTTTTATGTAAATGTGGTTCCACTGAATCTACATCACACTCACACTTTGCAAACATTTTCCAATCTTCAAGGTAATTCCTTCTCCGCATGTAGAAGAAAAATGTACGCTGTCAATGCATCACTCACTCACAAGCAGGGAGCTGTATATGGGTTTGTTATTCTGATGTGTCTGATAATTCAATTATTTAGCAATATCAGGAATTGTCAAAGAGGTGCACAACTCAATTTCTGTCCATGTCAGACATTCCTCTGTGCCCACCTGTGTGTCTGTCTCCATTTCCTGTTGTTGCTGTTGTTGTGATTTCCACCTTCTGTTTCTTACTGCTTTCTGATGACTGGGAGGAACTGCATATGGGAACAATAAGATTTTGAGGTTTTCACGAGTGTAACATGCATGGGGTCATTATCAGAATTATCACCGGACTCTGTGGCTCCCTGCATTTTAGCGTCTTTAATCTCACTGTTTTGGTTTTATGTCCCGCAAACTTTACTTGAGCATGGACGTTCACTCTTGACATATTTAACAAAAAAGCAGCAACTGACCCGCTCTGAACGGGCACGCCCCCCTGACAATGGCAGAGGGAGCCAATCAATCAGCCCGCTGCGGCACATGTTCCCAACAGGCACTGCACTTGTATATGATACAATTGGTAAACTCAAGGTTCACATACTTAACTACTTCTCAAGCTTTCAGCAGGTGACCCAGGGATTTAGCCAAAGGATTCAGGAAAACCTCAATAAGTTAAGCTTGAGCCACAACAAGCAGCTGTTATCTGCTCTGATAAAGTGATTCTATGTGCCTAACCCCTAACTGCAGACAAAGTTGGGAAATATCTGTCTCCTTAGCTGTTAAATGCGCCACAACGTTTACCAGCTAAAGAGACAGATATTTCCATCAAGAGTTTGTACAGATTAAATACAGAACCAAAGCACACAAAACAACTTCTAATGAATGTTAATGTTACTTAGTGTTTGCTGGGTGTGTAAATAGGCAACTGACATATTCTCACCTTATTGAGTTGACATGGCGAACCTAGCAGGCAGTTGCCTGTGTTGTGGTTACAACTTGATCTGCTGTCCCCAAGCCAAAAATGAAAACTCTCTTAATGCAGGTTTAGTGCATCTGCGTACCTGCGCCTCTTGACAGCTCCAGCCAATAAATGGGCCTGAGACAGGTGACTGGTCCTTTGCTCCGCCCCTGTATGTTTAGGTGCCGTCTTCTTTTCTGGCTCTTTGCGGCTTTCGGTGGACGCTTGCTTCACTAGAGCGCTGTTCAAGTACAGAGTTAAGGTGAATGAACCATAATGGAGGTTTTTCAGAGGGAGCAACGAGTGGGGCTCAGGGGAAAGTGGCAACACACGATCCACTCAGCAACATTCTGTCCTCCCTTCAGGGAGAGCATTACATCTCTCCATCAGCATGAAAAAGGGACAGTTCTGAAAGGCTAAGAAAAGCACTCAGGTAGAGAGAGGTGACACAGATATAGAGCCTAAAAGAAGACCAGGACATGGACAGAGCTCAGGAGACGTGAAATCGGGTCGAGATGCAGAGTCTGGGGAAAATAGACTGAGAGACACACAAAAAGACGAAGCACACAAAGTCTTAGACAAAAGGGACGGGTGGACAGGAATCAGCAGACGGTGTGTGAGGTAGAGACGAGCAGTTCTGAGTTTTCACTGCATGTCTACGGTCTGCACCTGTGTGTGCGTGTGCACTTTATGTTCACAGCAACTGCTTTAAATCGTCACCGTAGTTACCAGCCTATGATACAGTTTCCACGACAACCCATTCTCTTCTTCATCTGCAGACAAACCTGTCTGTCAGAAACCTGTCTGTCCGCAAAAACAAAGAGAGGGGGACAGATGAAAAGCTCAGAGAGCAACAAATGTGCGCTATGGAGAAGAATTTCATACGGTGCAGTATTTACACTTTGATGTAGGGCACAGTGACTATGAATTACAAGAGTCCTGTTTATAAATACACAAATTCTTCACAATTGACTATCATATGAATATTAATATATATTTTTTTATTCAATTAGAGGACAATTCCAAACCAGGAAGCAGACTGACCCACCGTAAACACGCACGGTGCCTTTTACTTGCTTTCAACTATTAACTGTATAAATATAAATATGTCTTTTTCTGTACTGTTCAATGCTACAGGTGGTGTTATGTAGTGAAGAAACAACGAGCAGTCAGGGCCAGGATGACCCTGATGGAAAAAAAAAGAAATTCTTATGCTTCTATCATGGGCTAAAATTGGGGGTTATGCAATGCAGATGAGATTTAGCAAACAGGATAGGCTGGTTCCAGACCTCTGAATCGCTGCCCACATCTTAGACTTGTTCAGCAATGAGTGCGCCCACTCACAGCTGCGGACAATTGTCGGCCAATAAGGGCTCAGTAGGCAGGATTAAAAATGGGGACACCATCTTCCTACATAGCTAGCTAGACTGATAATATCGATGTATCGGTCGATATTAGCTTATCTAAACAGATTGCCGTAAACAGCTACAGTATATGTCAGCTAACAAGTAACAAGAAATATCAGCACAGCAACTGGTTGCAGTATGCAAACATAAGCAGAATCTGCAGTATGTCAGACATACATAGATGTCGTACTGATTCAGAGAAAATCTCCAGTGTGCATCGGACCAGTCTACCTCACCTACTGTATCCCACAATGCAAAGCGGTGGAACAGTTCCTATTTGTTTGTTTTTTCAACTTTATTTACACGGTCACCAATGGCGAACAGCTACACTACAGCACCAGTGGTCAACAGGGAGGAATATAAATATTAGTACCACTTATGAATTTTTTTCTAATGTAATTATGTTGCAAGCAGAAAGTGTGATGAGGTTACAGTCATTACTTTTCCTTTTCAGAGTTTAAGAGGATGCTTTTACGCTGGTTTGCCATTGGCCGTACTATTGTTTAATTCCACTTTTCAAAACCAGAAACCGGCTAAGTCTGGACTAGCATACTCGTAGATACTATATACTGCGCTTGTCTAGAGTATGTAGCAGGAAGTTTCCAAAACAGCCATTGTGTGTGTGTGTGTGTGTGTGTGTGTTCGCATGATGCAGTCCCAGGTGGAGATGTGCCTGCCTCGGCCAAAACACATTAAGCTGCTTATCATATGCACCAAGAGATTCCCGTAAGATACTTTTCCACAAAAACATTTAAAAACATTCACACTCAATATCCAAGCTCATATTGTGCTAGAATTATGCATAAATCCACCAATTAATGCTTCAGTTTATTTAGCATATAAAATGTGAAGATTAGCTGATTATACAGTAACTTAACAAATCCCATGATTTGCTTGCTTTCAATGGATACTAGGGTTTTTTGCTGAGCTATTGTAACTTGATGGGCCTCATTATTTATTCATTTTACAGCCTAAAAGTTAGTGAAAACAACAGATAGTTGCAGTTCTAACATGCAACAACTTGACATCTGCTTCTGCTTTAATTCCCATCACAGATTGTGCTTTGGAATGACATCATCAAGTGAAGAGAACAGTAGTTCAGTGCATCTTATCTGCTCTTTGATTCATTACATTACATCTTAGCAGGCCAAGTCGCATTAGACCCGTTCCAACCGACATGACACGAGGCAAGTTTAATAAAGAAAAGAACATCTTCCATAAACACCTATCTCATTGTATGAGACCAACTGGCATATTCCAAGTACAATGATAATCTATGACCGGATGACAGGAAGCAGTAACTGAATCAAACCCAACACATCTCTGGCACAGCTGATACCTCTTACCCTTACACTTACAGCAGCCTGCAACAGACACAAACATCAAAGACAGTCACATTGTGACAACAGAGATGAGTAAGCTAGCCAAATAAACAGGAAAGACACTGTAGCACAGTACAAACACTAATAATACTACTGCTTTGTCAGCTTGAGTAGAAAACACTGGGTCTATGTCTCAGGGGGCAGCGAGTATTTCCGTTTCAATACTGAGTACGGGCTGGAAGGCGCGTTGTGTACCAGAATCCTCAGCTCCTGACAAAGTGACAGAATGCATCTGAGCAAAGTGCACTGATACTAGTCACATGGAGAGCAAGAGTATTTTTACAAATATCCGTTTAGCATTTACATGAAGTGCTATTCTATTTTTATTTAGATTTGTATTGAAATGTGTTATGTGTGGACACAAGTTGGAATGGGTTTCCGAATATTAAAATTTTACATAAACAGCTTAAGTCTCAAACGTCGTCTTCTTTTTGTTCTGCCTGTGAAGCACATGAGTATGCTGAATCCCACAACTAGTCTCCTCCAGTCTTGATTTCATAAACAAGACAAATGCAACGGCTGTGACTTCAACTACATCTCAGTTCTTATTTTAAACCTGTAAAATCGTTTATCGCACACTAAAATGGGGGAGAACAGATGAACCTATTTAGGCAAACGAACAGAGCGATGCAGGCTAATTAAAATGTGTTGTTCATATAAACAAACACGTGATAAAAAGGATATTCTGTATTCCAACAGTTCCTGCTTCTCCTCATCCCTGCGTTGCTTCTCCACAAGGCACTGTTGCCGGGAGACCTCGTCCAGGAAGCTGGACTCATCCTCGTCCAATCCTCTCACCATGTTCCCTGTCACCATGGAAACAAACTTGCTTTCAACACATGTGAGTGATTGCATTTTTTTTCCAGAAAACAAACAATGACAGTTTATCTTAAATCCGCACACAAGTGACCTTCATTTGGAAAGAAATCCCCGAAGTCTAGCGAGCCGTTCTTTTGGCAGATGTAGGACATGTACTGTTGATTCTGAACACCAACGCTGTCAAATTTTTTAAACATACAAAAAATTGGTTATGAAGGCTTGAACTGAATGAGCGCTTGACGAGTTCTTTCTCAGTCCAGAGATAGAGCTTTACTCTTTCACTATTACTAATTAAGCATAGCATTTGTAAGACCAGTGTTAATGGAACAAAATACCCCCCGTTCTTGCAGGACCTGCTGTAGCTGAAACTCTCCAGAACATTTTCATATGAAACAAGTTTAAATATAACCCTGATCTCAAAAAGCTGTAAAAAGAGCGCTGCGGTGATGACTAATTTGTGTAGGGCAACTCACAAGTTAACATTGCTTGGTTCCATCAACAACAAACCAATGGGATTTTTTTGATTACTGCAGAAAATAAGCTCTGTGGCAATCAAAGGTTTATGATACTTACACGTTTTGTTCAGCAGTCTTCACAAATGAACACCACTGGTAGGATTTTTTTAAGCAAAACTGCAATCGGCAGAAGTAAAAAGCTAACGTTAGGCTATAAACAAACTACACCACTGTTGCATGACATCAACATCACCACCACTAAGCCTCCAACTTGTGATGTCATTTCACACGCTTACCTCTTCTACACAAAGAAAGTTTGAGTTAGAATAGTTTACAAGTGTGTGAATATAAACACAAGTGAGAAGATGAGTTTCTGTGTTCGGCGCAATGACATTTAATGTTCCCAACAACCTCTGTAGTCTCATTTAGCCACTTATTAGCAATGACCTTTTATAAGATGTGTAAAAGCTTAACAATTCACAAGTGGGGTATTTACTGATGTATTTTATGTTGCAGAACAAAACGTAAAAATCTCTTAAGCTTGTCTTAACTGCAGACCTTATTTCAGGCATCAAACCAAAAACCCGATCAAGAAACCCTCTGACTTCCAGACGAAGAAACCAGAAGTGCAGAAATGCAAACTCATTTCAGGGTTTTAGGACTCCCTCCTGCAGCACTCTATATATTGCAGAGATATTTCAATGTATAAACATTACATACAAAATGCACCGATTAGTAAATAAGTATATCTTCTTTCTAATATCTACTGAAAACTGTCAATTCCAAAGGAATCAAGAGTAACATCATTAGACTTGATTAGGCTACAGCATTTAACAGTACTGAATGATGGCTGCTGATCTTTAGAACCCATAGACACTGGCTTGTTGTCTTGTTGGAGAAGCAAAGGAAAAGTGTTCATTCAAACCTAAATGACAGATGGATGTAAAAGTCCTAATGACAGATATAACAAAGAGGAACAGACAGACGAAGACATACTGAATTTAAATTGCTCCTCATAATCCTCTTGTTTCTTGTCTTTCTGCTCCTGCAGTCGCTCGAAGAGGGAGCGTGGGTCATACTCCTCCTCTGGGGCATCTGAGGAGGACACAGATTAATGTATATCGGAGGTTTGGTGCGTTTGGCATCTGTGCGTAAGTGTACGCGTTCTTACCCTCTGGGTCGTCAGGTTTCCGGACTTTCTCCCATTCTTCCTGTCTCTTCTTCCTCTTCTCATCAAGCTCACTTTCTGACACAAACTTCCTGCTGAGGTCGACGCCCGCTGCCGCTCCCCCTTCCATTACAACTGACCTGCACACAAGCGAACAGACAACCCTCACTTCTGAGTAACACTACCTAAAAAAAAAGTTGGACAGTCTATTTGTGATGGGTCGTTAGCTGAAGAAGTCTATAGCAGTGGTTTCTGTCTGGGGAGCCAGGCTGAGAATTCATGGATTTGATTATTGTATTCTTTTTCTATGTAGTCCTGCAAAGGAATAAATCAATCTAAACCATGAATACTCCCTGTGTCCCCTGAATACATAACCAGTACTGATCTGTGAGTGTTAACCGATCAAAACAACCTGAGACTACAATTCATCAATGCATCTGTTGAATGAATGCGGCTAATGAAGTTTCATCATGTACGTGCCCCCTTTTCACATCCATCAGTGCAATATATGAATTTGTCTTTTTGCCACAGAGGTCCCACTAATCCATTAAACGGTTTGTATGTAATGTTGCAGTGGTCAGAACATAATAGCACCATTTGAGCTCTAGAAAAGAAGAAACATATCAGCCTCAGCCCTCACGTGAACAGTCACAAATATGTCATCATGTTTTGATATGTAGGCTAACTTCCCATGTTTAGAATATATGTAAACAAGAGGTGAGATGTGCCAGGAAAGAAATTCACACAAACAAAATTCATCAGGGTTCAATATTATTTAAGCATGATCCACAGATTGAACTCCATAGTGGGTTCTAAGCCATAGCTGATGGGAGTGTTAGAGCAGAATCCACTGTATTATGATGTGTTCTATGTTTTATCACTTAAATTAGTGGGTGATGCATTGCTGCAATGAGCTCACCAAAAAGACAACACTTGCAAACCACAACCACAACAACAAGTACATAACAACAGTCTGCTTTAATCTATATGTTATTTCAAGACCAAGCTGAATTCAACATGTAAGGTTTTGGCTCTCCCTTGTGGTCATATTTAATAAGCACAAATGATTGAAATTATACATTTACTTCACCGATGACAGCCCGGGTCTCGTTCAGGAAACCACAACAGATTTGCAATAAGTGACGGTCGAGTCAGTTACGAGGTGTGGTTAATGGACGAAAGCTTTCCGTTTGTACCGGTCCTGTTGCTTCAGTAACCGTAACCTGAGGCGACGATAACGTTAGCCGCTAATGATTAGCCTTATAAACCAGATGACACACTCTTCTAACGATACAATTAACCAGTACATGAATCAACGTGGTGTACAACAGTCAGACGCGTTGGCGTTTTATTGTTGTAGTTTCGATGCTCGTGCGTTAAAGCTGCGGTAACGCAGATGTTGTGTACCGCATCCCCCGGCTAGCGTTAGCTTCATTAGCATTCAAGCAAGCTGCTGTCAGTAACAGAACACCGTGTCATGTTGGAGGAGCAATACTTTCAGATGCAGAACCGAGCATACTCGAGATTCCGCTTATTACGGTTTCATATCATGATGAAGAAATCCTCTGTTACTTAAACTCACCAAGCTCGGCTAGTCGATATGATATTACTGCTTCAAGTCAATGACGTTTTGTGTCACTGTAAAAATATCCCGTCACGGTTTTGGACGTGCGACTTTAGTTCCGACCTGCTTCTCTGTAACAAGGCAAACCGCAAAAACAAGCAACAGTGCCATCGAGTGGTAAGAAAACAGCAACACGTGGGATTAGAAGATTTATTACAAGAAGAAAACAATAAGTTAAAAAAATGTATTGGTTAAAGAAAAAGATTTAGGGAGCGAGATGCTAAATCTAGACAAACATGTTATAGGTATTTTAGATTTGAATTCTATATAATTTCCTTCAAAAATATAGCCAATACTGTAGTATTGTCATTATCATGTAGACGAAAATATAAACGTTTTGTATAACGTCATTAACTATGAAGGTCTTTATGTCTTTCCAGAGTTTATTAATGTATTTATCAAAGGCTTAAAGCTTCTAACAGTAGTGGAATTCCGATGCTCTTTAAACCAAAAACATTAAATATAGGAACGCTTATTTAAGTGATGCTCTGGTCTTTAAGTGATAAGTGGGATAAGTGACGTGTTTAAATACTCTTTTTGTCGGAGGGAAGGGCTCAGATGTAAAACTAAACCAAATGAAAATGAGCCACTGAGCCACAACAGTGACCTGAACTTGAAATTTTTTTAATGACAATTCTTCTTTTTCATGTCATTTTGTTTTTGAGTGACAGTTGTTTTTTTTTTACTCTCTAGTGTTTTATCTTCTCTCTGTCGTTGTTTGCTCACACAGAGCCTGTATGGATAATGGGTGGGTACTTGAGAGGCATAGTTGTAATGGCTTTCCGTGGTTGTATAATAAGACCTCCAGAGTCCACAAGAGGCAACATTGAGCCCGTTACTAACACTCGAAAACAACTTCGACAAGCGACACAAACGTAAGATTGGTTTTATCAAGTAGCCTACCCCCTCTCCGAGCAGGTTACAGCTTTTTATGGAACCATCGGGTGTTTTGTCCATCAGACAGTGGACAAAATGCTCTAATTCAGTTCAGTTTTAGTTCAGTTTTGAGAGAAACTACCGGTGTAATATATCTTGTGAAAATCAAACGTGTTTACAATGAAGAACGCACAGACTGTAACTGTACTAACACGTACTGAAATAACGCGAATATATTACCAGTAGGTCTGAGTATAATGCTGTAGCCAGTGGTATATTCATTATTCAGGCTCTTTACTAAAGTAAATGTACTAATACCACACTGTTAAAGTCCTGCGTTGAACATGTTAAGTATTGTAAGTATAAGTAGGCCCACTCAATGCAGACTGCGGACTGTTACTATTCTAATTCTATTATATATTAAATCGTTCGATTATAATTATTGATGCGTTATGTTAAAGCAATATTGTACTATTATAGCTGGTTTAGGTGGAGCTAATTTGAGCAATTTTGTATCTATTTTTGGGTTAAAGGTTTGTAGAAATTCAGAAATAGTGGGAAATGCCATCACAATTACCCAGAGCCCAAAGTAACACCTTAACGATGCTTTGTTTTGTCCAACCAACAATCCAAACCTCAAAAACTAAATAATTAAAAGGAAAAGCAGCAAATCCTCATATTTGAGAAACTTAAATGATAAGCATACAATGATGTTAATAGTTTCCTATAATTGTTCCTTTAGTTAATTCATTGACGAAGCTGTCGTTGTATAAACTGTTGGAAAGTCTATTTTATACACTCTTCATAAGTTTTGTATAAGTCACTAGTAACTGTAAAATGTAGTGAAGTAAAAAGTACAACAGTTCCGTCTGAAGTAGTAAAGGAGGAGTGAAGTATGAAGTGATATAAAAAGTAAAGTATAAGCAATGTTGGGGAGTAACTAGTTACATGTGACCACGTTACATAATTAAATGACAAAATAAATGTAATTGTAATCCGTTACAGTTCCTAAGAAAAAATAGAATTAAATTACAGTTAGGCCTACTAGTTAAAATGTTGGTGATTACAAAGGGGTTACATCCAAAAAATATATTCTTTCGGTAAAAGGATTATTCATTCTATTCATTTGTCCCAACAGCAGCACCTTTCAGTGCTGGAGATTCAAATATACTTTCCTCATGAAAACAGAAACAGGCTCTAACATTACTGTACAGCGTAAAGTTTGTTTACCAGGTGAAAATGCTGTCAACATCAAAATGCTCTATGTCAAACCTGAGGAAACATCTACAGGTCTGTGGAGCGATTTTTGTTTCTTTTTTAAGCAGTCAAAAAAATGGTTTGAGAGAGAAACTTTCCACACTTTTGCTTGCAAACCCTAAAGTTTTGCTTTCAAACCCTAAAATTTTGCTTGCAAATCTAAAAGTTTTGCTTACGAATCTAAAAGTTGTGCTTCCAGTTCCGCTTTATTCCGTGGGCGGGACCTACGCTGAAAGACGTTTCTATTGGCTGTTTTGAAGTCCGCCGGAGGACCATATACTACAGGACAATAATGGAAAACAATATTTTGTGCATAATAATAGCAGCGTACCTGGACAAGCAGCTAAGATGACAAAATAATACGTATTTGTTCAACCCATTACAACAGCACAGCTCGTTGAACAAAAGCAATCTAGCTCA
>JAVQJL010077319.1:0-32716 GCA_036024295.1 Nannoperca obscura
GACTCTATTTTCTATTCATTTCACAACGTATGGTGGTGAATAAGTGTGACTTTTCATGGAAAACACAAAATTGTTTGGGTGACCCCAAACTTTTGAACGGTAGTGTATATATATATTAATTTTACATTATTTTATCTACACTATCATTATTCTTGTACTACCTTACATTTGCACTACCTACACTGTTAATCACCTACATTTGCATTTACTCTGTTCATACTCTATCATAGTGACAGCTCTCTGTAGTAGTTAAAGACGTTAGACTTTTTGTATTGTTATTCATATATTCTTGTGTAAGTAGGCTAATAATGGGATGTTTTGTTTTCTCGAGTTAACGGGTTGATAAGATAACAAGATAACAAAACTTGTTTTCACAAGATAACGTAATAATTAACTCGTGATCTCGAGATAACGCCATTAAAAAATAAGTGCAATCACGGCCGTTCTCTTTCGTACAAGACCATGTGCCTGATGTGAAACTATTGTTTTTGTCTTTTGTAAACAAATGTATGCTTTTTGAAATGTATTTTAGTTTTACGTGTATGTCTGTTACCATTGTAAAGACATCTGGCATGTTTTGCATGCTTGACAAAATGTCTTGCTCACTGTAAAGACGAACTGCCCGTGTCATTTTACAATACAAATACAGGAGGTGATGTCTAACTATGCATTAGGCGCCTTCATGTGGAAAATGTGCAGCGTCTGTTCCTTTATTATTTCAGTGTAGAGTTGAGATAACATCTAGTGATAAGCAGAGGTCTCGATTCTGCTGAACACATTAAGCATACAGGCAGATGAGTCACTCATGGCACGCATAGTATAAACTCTGTAATGCCTTATTCGTTCAGGATAGATGGCATGACAGATTAGACACACACACACACACACACACACACACACACACACACATAAACACACACACACACACACACACACACACACACATCAGACATGTATATGGCTGGACACAACTGCACTTTTGTTACATCAATGAGTCATTTGTGAACGCACGCTTCACCTCAGGAATAAGTGTGTGCCTTTATGATGAGATTGTTTATAGAACATTTTTATGATGGCAGGATACATTAATATTTGGATCATTTTATTAATGATGATGAAAGAAACTGAAAAAATGACTGACTTAAATGTCACTTTCTTATCGAGGATCAAAAAGTTAGAAAAGTGATTTTCCTTTATGGTGGACTTTCAGGGCTGGTATATATTTCTCTTGTCACGAGTCTGTGCAATCTGTAACCTCCTTACAAAAAAGTGTATTGTGTGAGTGGAACCTTTAATCTCTAGTACATTTCATCACGTTGCTTAAGCTTTAAATTTGAAATGCAGCAAACATGCTTTCATTTTCTGGGATACATTGGCAGTATAGTATTGTCTCCATTGTCCGATTTCTTTTTTTGTTTTGTATTAGAGGATTAGTATAATCTCTCTCTCACACAGCAGATATCACTTATATCGTATTACATTACAGTGTGGCTTGACATAACCCCAGGAGACGTCCCTCATAAACCAGTTCATACACTTAAAATATTACATAATAAAGCATGTGAGAAAAGGGAAACATGTTCAGTAACCTGTAGTACTTAATCTGTAGTACATACAACAAAAAACTAGGTGTACACGTGCTTGTGTTATTTATCTTGCCCATGTGACTGACCTGTGAAAATGTAGAATTGTAAACATACAATGTCATTTACAAAATGTACACAGCATGTTGTTTTTTTTATCTGCATCTTACAAGCAACAGGCAACATAACTCATTATTTTCTGATATATAAAGAGGGACCAACTCTTCTCTCTCTTGCCTGAATTCACTAATCGTGACAGAAGTGGTGTGACTTGCTTCTGTAGGTTATAGCAAGAGGCCAGGTTTCATGAAATGCACTTAGAAGACTTCACATCTCAGTGCCTGCGACAGTAATAGGGCTGGTGTGTCTGTTCAGCAAATCACAGAGTTAATGAAATGCAGCTTCAGAGAGAGTGAACAGGAAATGTACTGTGTGGTGACAATGATTAGAAGAGGAAGACCTGTGTGTGGGATGCATTGTCTGTGTGTGGTCTTTGCACACATATCTTTGTGTGCCTGTGCTTTGGTTGCAGGTGTACTTGCTTCTTCACTAACCTTTGGATTTCCTAATATATTATTATGTTGCTTACATGCAAAATATTTGAGAAAAGTTATTTATGGAACTACTTTGCAGTGATTATTACCGTGGCCCTGTGAGCTCAACACAGTGCAGCTTTAAAAAATCATGCAAATAGACAAAACACAAGCAAATTAAGAAAAAGGGCAATAAAAAGTATTGAATGCGCCCGAACACTGGGACATTTGCTTGTTGACTGAACATTTATTTTTTTGAAGATGGATTCTCAGTAATTAGCAGTGTGATTTTTGTCGAATTGAGTTTCTTGTTGTGTGTTTTTGGAAATACGCCATTGGGCTTCATTGTGTTTTTATAGATTATGATTGTATGTATTTTTGTTCAGTGTTAGTGTATTTATTTTAAAGATTATTTTGGGGGCGTTGTTGTCTTTACTCAATCATTTCGAGTGGAGACAGACAGGAAGCTTGGTAGGAGGTGCAACAAAGGCCACAAGTCCTCCAAATTCAATAACAAAATACATTGTGTGTCCAAGCCCTCTAGAATGACACGTAGACATTTTTTCTGAACTCACGCTATCGGCAGGACGTCATGATTTGGTTAGGTTCAGGCACCAAAACAACTGGGTTTCTAGAGGGATCATGGTTAGGGTTAAAATAAGTACTTTTCTACTAAACAAAAAGTTTCTGTTTGCATTCAAGCCCTATTTTCACAGCAGTGCAACGATCAGCTCAAGCAGGCTATGTGCATACTTTTTCACCTTTTCGTATGCATGTGTGTGTGTTTGAAGTTTTCATAAGGGTCTTATGAAAGCCGGATAAGGTCACTTAATGATGTCAGTGAATGCTGTTCTCTGCTCATCTGTCAGGCTACGAAGCCTCCAGCAAAACTAAGCAAAGATTCAACCAGCCATGAGAACAAGCCTCTCTCTCTCTCTTTCTCTCTCTCACTCTCTCTCTCTTTCTCTTTACTGTCCTCTGTCTCGCTCATGATAACCTATAGACCGGACACCTCCGCCTTCTCTCTCTCGTCTCCTCGCTCACTCTCTTCTCTTTTTTTTAGCTTATTCTTGCTCCCTCCATTCGTGTCATAAGTTCAATCAGGTCAGGTCTCCTCTGGACGTATTCTAGCAGCAGGTTTTTTTTTGATCACACGGCTCAATAACTTGGAAATTATGGAAATTATTTTCAGCTGCTTCTCCTTTTTGATTTAGTTTGCTTGGTGTCCATTATTTCAGGGCGGAATCCTCATCTTATCAGATTAATTTTAAATGAACTCAATCAAATTTACTTTTATTCAAAACCAAGAACCTCTGCCAGCAGGAGACATTATCTACAGGTCTTTCAAAAGTCTTAATAGATACAATTATTTAAATATATTGTTGTATTAAGATACTTTATATTCCTTTTTTGGAGTTTTGTTTGTACTGACGAGTTCTTTTAAAACTAAGTTTAATTTTGATGCAAGTCTGACTGATCATTTAAATTCAGTGATTTAAAGTTAGAAAGTGACAGAAATGGATCAAAGAAACCAGCCACTGTGCCGTGTCCTCTTTGATTCACTCAAGTTTGTCATCCTTTTATTTGTTTATCCAGTGTAGAAAACGAATGCATCTCATCTCATCAGAAAATGGCTGATTTTGAATGTAATAACTTTGACGATCCCTTAAATTCATCATTGTCATTATGAGCATGCTGAGTGTAAATTGTACAACCAAATCCTTTCTTTGGTTAAACTTTACACACGTTTTCTCTCTCTCTCTCGCACGCTCTCTCTGTCTTCACCCTTTCTTGCCCTCTCCCTTGTTTCTCTCATCTCTTCTGTAGTTTCTCTCCCTTCTTCACATTCTCTCCTTCTCTTCCTATGTGTCTTCTCCTCTGACAGATGTTTCAGAAAGAAGAGGAACAGCTGGCTACAGTGGGGCTGTTTATTCACCCTTTAATTTATTTCTCTTCTATCCCCCCCTCACCCTTTTATTTCATCCTCGTTTTTCTGTTAAAGCATCACAGATGGAGACCCACATTTCCGGCCTCAGAAATATATATTTGGGGAATTTCAAATATAAAATGCAAATAGAATTCTCTCCTCTTTGTGACGTTGCACACTTGAGACAGTGTGCACAAGGCTGAAATGTTCCCCTTGCCCAGGAGCAAACTTCATGTCACTGGCTACACTGATAGCTTGTGAAACAAATTGCTTGTGAGACAAATGCCTCATAAATGATAAGTGAGTTCTGGCCCCATTTGCCCCTCCCCTATCTATGCCTAATTATGGGAGAGTTATATTTTTCCCCACCCAAAATACTTGAATTCAGCACACATTTCTCTAATTTTACACAACCCCCAGCCTCCATTGTGTCGTTGTGTGTGTGTTTGCAGTGTTCCAGTGATCGATGAATATGTTCCTGCTGCACATGTGTGTGCATTAATTTGTGCGTTGTGTGTGCACGTGTTTGTGCGTGTGTGCATGTGATCACCAGAGGCAATTTCTGAATCTTTTCTTAACGTTGAAGAACCTTATGTAACTTCACAAAGTACCCCCCCCACACACACACACCCACACACACACACACCCACACCCACACACACACACACACACACACACACACACCCACACACACACCACCCACTTTACATACAGGCAATGCACCTGTGCACACAAAGGCAGGCAAGTAGATGCAAACTAATCCACACTCTCTGACACACACACACACACACACACACACACACACACACACACACACACACACACACAGTCATTCAGAGAAAGACTACACACATGGGCTTCCTCCCTCTAAGCCCCGACAGGACAAACACTCACAGATGGGCACAGGGAGCAGACTCATAGGTCCACTTATTATACACAAAAGGGAATACGTCACGCAGCAAAGATTTTCTCATTTTCAGAGATGTGGAGGATTGAAGCTGTGGATGTTTGTCTCTAATCCCACAAGCACTGCAGCACTACACGCTATACCAGGATGTCTTGTCTGCGTCCTGTCAGTCACTGCATAGAGATGGGATGGAGGGATGAAAAGCAGGGATGGATGGGAGAAGCTATGGTGAAAGAGAGAGGAGAAAAAAACGGAGATGAAGGCTAGCAGAAGTGCAGAAAGAAAGCGCAAGAGTAATGCAATGATTTTACAGGTGTTGAACAATAGAGTAAATGTGATCAGAAAGAAGACGGAGATGGGGGAGGCTACAACGAGGACATACACGTTTTTAGAGATAGAGAAATGCAAGGCAGACAGAAAGAGGGGACGGGAGGATGGTGTTGAACAGAAGTGAGTAAAACACAGTTGTAGATTTAACCATTTTAGTTTTATATTGTGTGTATGTGTGTTTAAATGTGCATTATTTATTGTTGAGCATTGTCAAAGGAACATTTCTGTTACTTTGTGACAGACATTAATGTTATCTTACCTTAAAAGTTGAGATATTATGTCATGGCATCTTATGAAAACAAGGAAAATTGAAAATACAGACAGACAAGGGAAATGAAAGAGGATAATGGGGAAGGAGGAAAAGCGAAGAGGAGGAACGAAATTAGGAAACACATCATGAAGTCACTTCTGTTTATTCACGTTTATCCTCTGATAACCCTATCTTTCTCTTTATCCTTGTTTATTCTCTTGTATATCTTTGTCTTTTGGGAGCAGAAGCTAATAAGGCAGCAAGTGGTGGCAATGGACATCCTTTTTAATTGAGTAACTGAGAGTGTTGGATAGAGGGAAAACAAAGAAAAAGATAAAAGAGGATAAAGGATTAGTTTTATTCATGTATTAGTTTTTAGATGGGAACACTTGAACCTCAGCAGGTAACATAGTTACACAGTGAAAAATCAATTATCAATTTAATTCTTTAGTTAATTAAGTTAAAAGTTAAAACAGATCATTCCATGTTTTCCATACACATTAACTAGACAAAACACGCCAACATTATTTGATATTATTTGTTTTTGTTCTTGTTTTAACAGAAAATAAATGTGACCGATTTTTCTGCATCTCACAGAACATGAAGCACACAAGCAGACACATGTTCTTTAGCCTGTGTATACAGCTGCCTGCGATTCATATTTTTGTGAGAGCACACACACACACACACACACACACACACACACACACACACAAAATATGAACACATGCCCCAATGCAGGTGAATGCCTTATGTACATACTTTGATTAAGTTCCTTGCTGTCACCTGTGTGTCCACACAGTCCCATATATAGATGCAGAAACGCTGATCATCCTGGAGACTCAGCAGGCTGAGACGACCCCCGTGTGCTCACTAAGCTGCCGGTTCAAATCTGATTTAGGATTTCTGTCATGACATGTATCCAGTCACCCCGTCGTTCAAGACATGGGCTATTCTGTAAAGATTGTCAGATTTCTTCTGAACTATTCACCAAAATCATCATCATGCTCAGCTGTCTCAAAGAGGAAAGCATCTCCTGGAAATCATCTCTCTCTTTCTCTCTCTCACACACACAATACAATTTTTTATACACCTACACATGCCCATGGTGTGTTCCATCTCTCTGTCCTTATCTCTTTCTCACTCTCTCACACACACACACACACACACACACACACACACACACACACACTCAAGCTCACAGCGGGATGTCTAAATCTGTCTCACACACATCCTCTCACAGTGTGCGCTCAACTCTCACTTTCACTGGGAGGGATCTCTCTCTCTCTCTCTCTCCCACATGGAGTTCGCTCTATAAATCACATGAAACGCTGCTCCTCTCTCCCTTTCCAATGCACTCAGTCTAAGTTCGAGTGTATGACAGGACAGACAGGAACACCAGAGCTAATCTCTTTCTTCATATACAGCCGCCAGTAGGTACAACTCTCTTTCTCGCTCTATTTTTCTTTTCTTTCTCCATGTTTCTCTGTCTCTGCTATATATATATATATATATATATATATATATACCATCTCTTCTAACACAACACAAACTATAAAAGCGTCTCTCTTTTTTTGTTTTACAAAGCTTGTATTCTAACAAGAAAAAGTAGAATATATGTATAATGAAGAATCGGTTAGTTGAAGGTTTTTATAGCTGTACTTATTGGGCATGTTTGAGAAGTAATTCATTTATATTCAATGGTGGGATGACTTAATTTGGAAACTTTAAAGTATTTACTGTTTTTGTTTTATGTTGTTGGAGAGACAAAGATAACATTTAAGTACATATTGCAGCTGTTGTGCGCACATTATATTCAGTTAAAACTACCTGCAGTGGATGAACTTGATCTCAGCAGCCTGCCACTTAACATCTGTAATGTTGTTTTGACACTTGAGAGTCTTTCAGAATGAACAACAGCAAAAACATCCAGTTTCAGCACCAGGCTTGCCATGCATACTAATATATTTGTATATTTGCTTACTATTTTTATGTTGACTGATCTGACTTTATAAAACCACTGTGAGTCCTGAGCTGACTGGCTGTGTGTGGGTGATTACAATTGCAGCTGGTGTCAGTTTTCTGTAACTCTGCCTGGTATGTTGTCGAAATGGCACCCATCCGTTATATGAGGAGTCACCGTACTTCATGTTGTGATTTTATGAATTGTGTCCTGATCTTCCTTTTATCTTTAATTTTATATATATATATATATATATAAATAGCATGTGTGTCTTTATAGGATTTTTAAGGAAGTCTAGTATTAGTGTTTGTTGATTGCAAAAACCTGTGAAATAAAAAAAAACACAATTTTGAGTAAGGAGATAGGAGAAAGAATGAACACACACACACAAACACACCCACAAACACAAATACACAATGGTTGTGTTATGGGATGAGATTAAACAGAATAGTGATGCATAAAGGAAAACCATCTTCCTGTACATCAGTAGGATTTAATATATACCATGTGATATACCATATAATCCATACCTACTGGTTCAGACATGTAATGAGTGCTTTTATATCTGTATCCCAGAAAAAGTGAAACTTTTGTATCCATATTAATGAAGTCTAGTATTAGTGTTTGTTGATTGCCAAAACCTGTGAAATTAAAAAAACACCAGTTTGAGTCATTTCAACCAAGTACAAACACACATAAAAAACCTAAACCTAAACAGTCAATACAGTGAAACAGTTGTAGAGAGGTCAGTTCCTCATAAAACTGTAAATGACGTAGACACATAAGGAGATAGACAATTAATGGATAGAAGTGTATCTAACATCTAAATGCAATGCCTTATTAATTTCTTGCAGCTGGTTTTATATTAGCTTAGCCGAGTCCTTCTTACAAACCCTTAATACTGTGCACGACTGTTTAGCATTTATGTGTGAAAAGCCAATAAAATATGTGTTGTTAAATGTGCATTTGGAATACGTTTGTAACATAGATTACAAGTTGAATGAAAAGTAGATACCATAGTGGTGTGTTGTGAGCAGCAGTAGTGAAGTTATATTCTATTTAGCATTAACAAACACACTAGTCTTGAAATTTGGTATCACTGCTACAGATGTCTGACCCCTCGTCTCTTCCAGAGAGTGATTGGAATTTGAGGCGTGCAACTTAAATGCTCAAACCAGAAACGGACGTTCTTTCTGTCTTTGCTCCATCCACATGCAGACAGACAGCATCCTGCTATCCTGCGTGCCACATTGCCAGAGCCTCATCAATAACACTAGCTAACTAATTTATTATTTATTATATTAACATTATATTCCTGTTATAGGGACATCTGTTAGGTGTAGGTGTATCTCCCTTTAAGAGAAGAACAGAAACATTTGAAAGCACTCACTTCAGTTATTTTATTGACTTTTTGTTCATTTATATGGCTGCTTTGCATTAAAGCAAACCTTCCACCCACAGTTTGTTTTGAGAAAAGGATTCAGGATGAAAAATGAGGCAAATACACAGAGAGAAAAGTGATATCTGATGGGTAAATACCATAACACCTCACAGTTGAAACTGTTGAAAGTTTGTCCAGGTTGCACTAAAGACAAAGTTGCTCTCTTCTATATTGAAAGGAATAGTTGGCTCAGTGCAATCTAAAAGATCACCATGTTGACTAGTTAATTCAGATTGTCAAGTGATTAACCCACTTAATCAGCGACTTTCAGTTGACATGCAGAGTTGCGGTGTACAGTTGGTATTTCGCTTTGTGACTTTAGACCGTGCAGTTCTAAAAACAATTCATTATATCTTTGGTGAGTTTGTCTTCCAGGCGTGTGGATTAATAACACTTGCACATGGTCGTGCTCACTGCTGTTTTTGTTGATGACCTTTCTGTGCTGTTTTACTCACAGGACGCTTCTAGGCAGATACTTTTTTTAATGAGGCCGTGAACAAGTTCAGTGCTCCCTTTGCTAGAAAAGGTTTTGTCTTCAGGTTGGGATTGCGTCGATGTGATTTTATAGGTAGGTGAATGTTTGGGTGCTTTAAGTTGTGGTCTTCCAAACCAGCACGAGAACAGCAAAATGTACTCCTGTCCCCTTTTCCTCCACTCATGAAAAACGCTGGGAGGCAGTTTTAATTAAATATACATATTAAGTGGCTGATGTGAGAGCTCTTAAAGTTTTCTCATAAATTATGCTGCCATATCTTAACGGTTACAACATTTTAGACTCTTTTTTGCACTTCTAAGAAGGAATGAACGCACGCACACAAACAAACACACACACAAACACACACACACAAACACACACACACACACACACACAATGGTTGTGTTATGGGATGAGATTAGAATAGTGATGTATAAAGAAAAACCATCTTCCTGTACATCGGTGGGATTTAATATATACCATGTGATATACCATATAATCCATACCTACTGGTTCAGACATGTAATGAGTGCTTTTATATTTGTATCCCTGAAAAAGTAAAACTTTTGTATCCATATTAAATGTTGGAATCAGTTGCTGGATTCTCATCCATCTTATTGATCCATGTCTGTTTTCCATCAGGTATTTGCAACTTTGTCCTCATTAGAATAGTTTGAGGAGTGTCTTCTCATGTCCATGTTGCTGAATATGTAGAATATATAGAGAGATAGTTTTGTTGTGGCGTCCGGAAAAGCTTCAGTTTGTGAGTGACAAAGCTGATTGGACCAAAACCAGCAGACATCTGAAGCATGTATCAGTTACCCACACCTCCACTCAAACAAGTGGTGTCAGATAACCTCATGTCATGGACCCAGTGATTCCCTGTTGACCTCTCATCCAAAATGGGTGACAAAATTTTAACAACTTATTTTATTTTATTTCTTTTCTAAAGTCTGAAGGAAAGTATTTCAGGTTAAATACCTCACGTTAGAAACGACAACAATAAGCTCAAATTGAGCTTTAGCACTTGGATGTGTTTACTCCCCTCAGTATGAAGTTTCTTCAGTGAGAATGTGCCCTAAGGTCACATCTGCAGTGTGAGTGTAGAGAGACAGGGCGGGTGAGGACACAAGAGAAGCATAAGAAGTGCTTGGGGTCAAACTGAACCTGATGCTGGAAGCTTCTTGGAGCCACGCAGGAAGATGTATTCACAATCACAGGGGTTTGACCCCAGCTGCAGTCACACACTGATGCAGAATGAAACATCTGCTTAAAATACAGTTTGCACCCTCTTTCTATACAGATGTGCTCTGCCGTGTGTTTTGTAACTGTCTGTAAGAGTCATTCCTTACTATAAATCTATACGGTAAATGTTGTTTTTATCTGCTGAGATTTTAAACATCCACAATTTTAACATCTGTCCCCTAATACACTCAGTGAACACTGTTCACGACGAGGGATGTGGACCATCCTGAGTATTAAGCTAAAGTCCAAATCTGAATGGCTAGATACTACTAGAAGAAAGTGAAAAAATATGTGTCTTCTGGGGGAATTTGGGTGAGCTGAGCCTTTAATTAATGCATTTTTTAAATGATGAGAACCTCTGCCTCCACATCAAATAGACACTTATTGGACGCTGTACAGTTTGGTTTATTTGCACCCCTGTATAATACATTTTAATTATCAAACAAATGAATATTGTAAAACTTTCTCCACATCACATTTCAAACTATTTCAGACCTGACTTTTATTTTTTTGACAGTCAGGATATAAATGATGCACTTTGCACTATAGTGCTCTTACATGCGAAAAAACCCACAAGTTGAAGGGCCAAACTCAGTGAAAGCTGGATCTATTAATTGCTCCTGAGCTGTCTGTTTGTATCACAGATGTTTCAGTCTTTGGTTAAGAGTACCATTGTGCTGGTGTTATTGTGAGTTTTCTTCTGAGCTTCCGTGAAAAGTTACAGTAGATTAAGTTCACACACCTGAGTTTACCAACTGCACGTCTGTGTGTCTGTACCACAGGTGTGGCCCTCCCAAAACAAAGAGCTGGCAGCGACACAAGCAACTAAAACCAGAGGTTGTTTGTATTGTATGTGCGTATAAATGTGTGCGTGTGTGAGAGAGACAATAAATTAAGGCAGGAAGCAGAATGCATAAGTGTGTGGGTGTGTGTGTTTGTTTCCTTAGACGTGGAAATTTAAAGTTATTAATTATCAGAGATAGCTCCATGTATATTGATGGAGTCTCTTTCCTGACTGTGTGACTGGGTGCTATGGAAGCACCCAAGGTATAAACACATCCAGCTGAGACAAAAATGTGAGATTCATTATCTGCCATGCTTGTTTTTTTCTCGTCCATCCTCTGTGTTTGTGTCTGTCTCTTTTTTAGAAGCATGTGTCAGACTTTTTTAATCCGTCTGAGAATTAATCCCTTTGAGATGCTGATTCCTCTTCACTGTACAGTACAGCTGTCCTGGGATCAGGCACAGCTGTGGGGTTAACCTCCTGAACAGAACATGTTATTGTTCAGTCATGCCGTCCTTATCATTGTAAGACTTACTTGAGGCTGAATGCATCTGATTTTTAGCCTTTAGAGACTAAGAACACCTTAAGAATGAAAATGTCACTGCATTCAGCAAAGGGAGGAAATCCAGTCTTTAAAAGGTAGTTTTAAAAAATGGTTTAGAGAAATTATTTTTTACTCTTTGTCTGCCTTGTTTTGTGGGTTAGTGTAAATCTAGACACATAATGAAGGTTAACTCAGAACATGAAATGACAAAATGACAAGCTCAGTAAGTAATTTGCGTTGCTAAAGATCACCATGTTGACAAGTTTCTAAAACTATTTAGTTAAATAAAATTGACAAAAACTGTTTACTGTGTGTTTAGTGTTACTATTTTTTAATAGTTGTTTCATCTTTTCTAACCTAATTCAACAACATAACCTTTCTGTCTTTCTCTCAGTAGTAACACACTGATAATATGTACTGTAAAATGTTGTATTTGACCTATTTTCTTTGTCTCTTTATTGCTGAAGTTTGGAGAAAATGTAATCCAAATCAGTGAACTGAAGTTTTTAGTTCAGCCCAGTGAACAGCTTTGAACTCTCCTTATCCTTTGTACAATTAAAATAACTTTAACCAGAATTCCTCCCTCTGTCTTATCTTTTCCTCCGTCCCTCTCCCTCTTTCCTGACAGCATTTCCCGGCTGTGAGCGGGGCCTTCATGGATTCACCGTACAATGGCAACACGTCCTTGCAGACATCCACCTCCAACCTCAATGCCGGCTACTCTCGACCGTCAGAAGCAGAGGATGATGGGAAAGTGTCTAGTGACACCATTTGGCTGTGGATCGCGGTGCTGGCAACCATCGGCAACATAGTGGTGGTGGCTGTGGTTTGCGCCTGTGCCTTCTGACAAGATAGAAGCATAAGTACTGCTGCCGTTGCATCATGGGAAATCTTGTACATCATGGAAATATATTTTTCTTCAGAAATTATGTAAAATAGCCTTTCTTTTAGATTGATGACCATAGATTTTAGAAGTGTATAGTTACATGGGATTCTCAATTTAAATACTTTTAAAAATGTTTTAACGAATATAGGAGAGTACAAACATTAAAAAAACATTGTCAAAAGAAAAGCCATACAGTTAAGGTTTAACATCTATAACACAAAGTCACACTAAGGGACTTCAAGAATGGCTAAAGAAGCAGATCTTATTTAAAATACTGGAATCCGACCAAACAAGACCACACAGAGACAGATGCCGTGCATGTATATACTTTGTTACACATTTTAAATGACTAACCAGCAAGATAACCATCCTGACACACACTTGGACAAACCAAATCAAGCCTACAAACCATGTTCCTTTAATGTTACTCAGAGAGCTGCCATATCAGTTAGATTTACAGTAGATGCCTCGCTTAAGAAAGCTTCACTCATTCTCTTAACCCACTCAGAATTGTTCTGCTAGTTGGTAACCAGCAACCTTTCATTCATAAGCGTCACACAAACACAACAGCGTGACACCATAGGGAGCAGCCGTGGCTTATCATTCATAATACAATAATATTACATTAAAAAGTGTCCTAATTCAGCTTATCTTTCCTGTCCAGATATATCATCTGGAATAAACAACAGTCAAATTCATAAACACACATGACAATTACTATTTTACTCAGATATGATCATTTTATGTATGCTTTAATCATTGGCAAAGTAAACACAGGTTTCCTTAACCAGCTGAGACCAGTGAAACCACATTCAGATAAACCTGTCCCCAGGTTTGCCCTTTATAATTTGAAACTCTAAATGGGTCACAGGGATTTTTATTTTAGCCTCCACGTGAACCCAATAATAACATGTTTTAATAAGCACCGGTCCCTGAGCAAAATACTGAATTTATTCATGTTGGATTCCAGTTGGTTATGCAAGCCAAGCTGGTGTTATGTAAACCCATTCACTCCTGGTTACACCACAGGCTCAGAGGTCAGCGTCAGACCTGCAAGGATTAGACAAGATCATAGTTTGATCTCTTAGTGGGATTAGAAGCCAGAAGGAGATCCACTTTGAAGTTGCACTTGATTTAAAGGGTATGATTTGGTAGTTAGAGAGGCCAGAGGTTTGAGGATAGGACTCAAACTACACTGATGATGCTTGATCAAAGCACTGAACTCCAACCTGTATTGTCTATAATATTATTTTTCGTTCTATTGTTTTTACTCTTGAATTTTCACCACCCAGTATATTTACTTGACTAATTCTGAATACTCTGCCCAATAAGAAGAATTGATCCTTGCTAAGCCCCGCCCCCAAACGTTCCTTTCTTGCATGGCACATAGGCTGTTTTACGCAGATTCACCATCCAGAATCCTTGGGAATCTTTGAAAATGTTGTGCCTCTGATTTCAGACTGAGGTAGACAAACGCAGCTTTTCATCAACTAGCTAATTAAGCTGACGTTAAGCTAATGAGAACCTTGTGAAGGGTCTTTAATATGCATTTGATGGGTACATATATAACATGGTGCAAAAAAAATGGCTAAAGTTGCATGTAAAAGGGAAAAAGATCAAAGTCTTATTTCCTTCTGCTTAACTTGTTACTCTGAGCATGTGTTTACTAGACATAATGCTATCTCTGATGAGGAGTTAGGCTGGAGCAGCTAGAGTGTAAACTTTGCCAAACAGGACAGAGCTGCTAACGTATACTCTGATATAGTAGCATACAGGACTGCACAGTAGGAAAAAAAGCATGCCACTCAGCGGATTTAATGTGTACACATTGGCCTAATAAGCTAGTTAGCCAGACAGAGTATGTTGCAAACTTTAGCAACTCGTTATGTATGAAGTATCTCTCTTACTACAGCCCCATGCACACGCTTCATCATGTGGAGAAATTCAAAGCTTGACCAGTCTGCTTTGTCTGGTTACGGTTGCTAAACTGACTGGACAATTGCTGTGTGGGAGAGGGGTTTAGTGAACGGCCAATTACCAGAATCTTATGCCATTTTTTTTAATGTCCATTAGTTGATACTTGTGTCCACAAACATCCACATTAAGAGCTAATTTAAAGACGCCAGATTATCTGACATGCATGTCTTATATTTGAAGAAACTGTAGCACCCTGAAAAAGCCCAGAGGAAACAAACTGTAGTAAGGAAGGAGCTCAGCTGTGATAGAGCAGTGATTTGTCGAAATTTAACAAGCAAGCAAGGTCATGCAGAGGCTTTTTTTTCTGTCACAGTTACATTTCGCCCCATTATAAGGATAAGGATAAATACATCATTAAAAAATGGTAGTGCCATTCACTTTCAGCTCCCTGCAAATCACTCTGAGATTGTTAGTGAGGAGATGAAATCTCATAAAGCTGAAAGGGAAAGAGGCAATGGTGGGAAAAGAAAAGGCAGAGAGAGAGGACATGGAGATACAGTATGAGAGAGAGATGATTGCAGATCAGGTCAGTAGAGTCAAAAAGGGAATGGGAACAAACTTTTTAAAGCTGGAATGTAGCTGAAGAATCAAACCACACCCTTGTTCATCAGACTGTTAGAAACATTGTCTGGCCACAGTCTAACCAAACCTTAACCATGGCGGTGTCAAATGAAAAAACTGTTGATTTGTAAAGGTTTTAGAGGCACTGACAAATAATTTCCTTCTGCTGATAAGGGCATAAGATGTGTTGTTTGGACAATGTACTTTGTCTTTTAATTTGGATAACTTGTTGGAGACACACTTGTCCTGTATTGCTATGGAATGATTTTCTTAACAGTTTGTAGTATGTATTGTACGTGTGGGACATCATCAGGTCATTGAGTATTAAATATAAAAAACTGAGACTCTTTAAAATCCAAATAGTCATAGTAGTTTTATATAATGTCCTTCATGCCACCTGAAGGACATGTCTCAGATTACTTATCAACATACTATCCTGCATTATGTAGTTTAAACCCTGTCTGGACAGAATGGATCATGCAGCCAGTGTTAGTGTTTATGCATACAGCGTGCATGTGTTTGCACATGCATCTCACTATCTGTCAGCAGAGATCCAGCCCCATCGTCCTGTCAGTCCTCTGCAGAGTAATGAGCTGTAAAGCGCCTCTAGAGCTTCCTATTCATTTTTTCCTCTTCCCCTCACTTGCTCGATATCCCAGAGAGAAGTGTGCCCCGGACATTAGAGTGGTCAGAGCGGCTCGTATCTCTGTGTCTGACTTTATTAGAAGATGATTTTACAGACAGAATAGAGTTAACTTCTTCCATCAGAGACAAAGATAGAGTTTGAAGGGACGGACAGAGAAAGGAATGAGCGGAGATGAGAAATAATTTGTAACATTAGTGGCAATGAGTGACGCATGAAGTGAAAAAAGATGTGATAGAGAGAGCATAATGAGGCAGGAAATGCTCGTTTTCATTAGGACATTTACTTAAGACAACTGACATGGAAAGAGACAAGAATGGAAATGAGGAAACAAGAGGAAAGGAGAGGAATGAATGGAATTAGAAAGAATTGAATTAATTGTAGAAAATGAGAATGAATTAATAAAGCAGGCCTGTGAGAAGGAAAAAAGAAGAAAGAGAAATCAATGAGGAAAGAAAACTAAGAGTAAAAGGTTACAGGTGTAAAGCAAAGGAAAGACGGAGTCTGAGCATAATTAATGCCAACTGACACTTTCATGTTTTTTTACTTAGATTTTTATGTCAGAAAGAAAAAGAAACATCACGCCCAACTCCCCTGTTTTATGCCCAACAAAAATATCAATTTAAAAACAGAAGTTTTTAAACATTTTATTTAGTTATAATTTTAAACTCTAACATCTGAGAACACTTGATTTGATTTGCCATAGTGACAATGCATACATTTTGGGACTAAAACACAAATAATGTATTATTGATAAGAATGTATTATTAGTCCTCACCACTTCATAACCGCTACCAGCAATCACATAAACACAATAATTATGCTCCAGCCAGAGTGTGTTTGTGGTCTTTGTTTGGTTGGTCGAGGCTCAGGCATCCACTGTTCCCCGCCACCTCCCTCACGGTCTAACCAGCAGCCAGTTTCTGTGGAAGCATGGATCTACAGTAACCAGTTAGATACCATCAACGTGTGATCCCCATCAACGTGTGAACCCAGTGATCCCCAAATTTTGGATCTGACTCAGTGGACTCAAACATAAGCATGATGTTGCATGGCATGATGGACAAGACGATCTGCAACACCTTCCAACCACGCGGTTAGGTGTTTCTTTAATTCCCTCCATCTTACTGCTGACAAGACCTCCCTGCACAGTCACATAGAAAAGAGGGATGACATCTTCGTCCTGCTGCCCAACTCCAGATGCCAGCAACTCAACCATCCAGGCTGAAGGTGAGAAGTAAAGTATGGTAGTTTCTGGTGTGGTGCAGCAACCTGATGTAAGCCACCTTAGTGAAGAGCTCTAATCTAAGTTGTTCATGATAATACAAATATCATTATTCTATTATTGATCCTCTGCTCGAATGGCCCTTCCACATATGTCTATATTTATATTGCAATCATTTATCTTTATTTACACTATATTTAGACATTTTATGTAGTATACTTTGAGGAACAACATCTGCTGTTTTTTTTCATATTTACATTTCTTATTCCTCTGAAAAGAGCTTGTTAGCAGCATTAGTGTAACATCACTCATTGGAAGTGATGAGCCAGTTTGCAGCAGACATTAGTCCCCAAGGGCCTTTCTGCTTAAGATCTGAGTTTTAACTCAACTAAAAGATCATTCCCCCCAGGGAAGATTTGTTTCTCTCGCATTAAATGTATGAATCTGATGCTCTTCTGTAGTTTTCAAAAGCTATAGTTAATAAATAAGAAAATAAATATAACTGTAGAATGTGATTTGTGTAATCTAAGTTACATAATTAATATTATAAACAGTAAAAAGATCTAAACATTAATCATTCTTGATGTGAACTTTATTGCTTTGTTTCTTGTGAAAAGTAAGGTATCTCCCATGCAGCACTTTAAAGTGCTGCAAGTAAAAAACACAAATCCTCCACACTGGATATGAACCCAAGATGGCAGTATAACAAGCCACATGATCCAGCAAAGGGAACTGAGCAGCAGGGAGTTCATCTCTGCTCCACTCAGAGTCCGATCCTAAATACATCAAAGCATCTGAGTTTGTCTAACAGCTGTTGTTGGGTTAGGTTATTTGATGAACACAAAGTACACAATTTCAAGAAGTAGACTAAAGCATAGGTAACAACAATTTTTCTTCAAAAAGTCCAGTTTGTGTTGCATGATTTACACTGTGGTCTACTCCTCTTTTGTGTCACGTTGCACCCTCTGTTCTCTCGCTTCCATCTCTTCCTCTGTCAGCTCCCACATCCCTCCTTTCATGCATGTGAGGCACCAGACCGTGAAGTCCACATTGTGAAACCCTTCCTCGACACACACACACACACACACACACACACACAGACCACTGACACATCCAATCTTTCATCTCTTCTTCCTCTCTCTATCTCATATCTTCTTTTTTTTTCTTCTTTCTCCATTTCCCTCATTAGAGATTTATGTAACTGATCAGTTACTAATACTACAAAAGTGTAGTGAGTCAGAACGCTACATAGGGTTGACTAACATGTAGGTTGTAGGTGATTTCCCCCCAAATTTTATGGCATTTGTTTTAAATATTTTTAATTGGTTAGAAGTTGTGAAAACAGAGACCATGAAAATATACAGTTTCCACAAGAGCTGGATAAGCTGACTTATAAAATGTCCCGTAAAGTTTTAGGTTTGTACAAGAAATGTTCTGAATCTTTTTTTTCTGCATGTTCTGCCTCCATAGAGATCCCTCTCATCGAGCTTTATAGAAGAAGGACTGCAAACAACAGTTTAGAGAGGTGACAACCAGACGGGTCTGTTTTCAACAAAACAAACTGAGAAACTACATTGGGGCATGGACTTCTGTCTGATCCACTTCCCTGGAGTGTACATGGAAATACAGGTGTGTCTGGATGACCACATTGAGTGACTCTAGCCTCTAGATTGAGTAAAAAATGTCAGTGTGGTGACGTGAGGATCTTTGCTGGATGAGAAGACAGATAAATAAGGAAAAATGATGATGATGGACAAGCCCACATCACATTCTCATTTAACAACTCTGATGATGAGGAATAGTTTGAAGATCCCCTCCCTCCCCAGATATCCAATACCAGGGTGATAATGAGTTATCAGGTTATTTGGGGGAATGTAGTTGCATGGCTAAAGATATTTCACCATTTAAATTACATAAATCCACATAAACATTTTGCTGTCAAGACAAAAAAATGAGTTTTGACTCAACGGCTATAACTGAAGATTTCTTGTGAGGACACTATGGGACTTGCAGGAAGATACTCTTGTACAGATAAGACTTTCAAACTGTGATGCAACCTTTAATGCAAAACGTATCTCTTGCTTATTTGTTCCATCTGTCATGACTTGCAGAGGACTGGATAATGTATTTGTGCTCATGTTAAGGTAAGCTATGGTTACTCAGAGGCTTCACCAAAATATATCAAAAGAAATAAATGGAAATTCGGTTGCCATTATATCTTACAGATAGTTTAAATGGATCGCTATGGAAATATGAAACAGAAAGAGTATGACTGTAAACACCTGCAGCACTGCATGGTTAGCAGGAGGAGAACAACAGGAACACAGCTCAGTGTTAAATGTTAACATTCTAACATTGCTGCTTTATAACTTCTTGGCATTACAGCATTGTGTGTACCTCTCTTGACATGCATGGCTACTAGCAGTCTTTCCCTTAATGTCCTCCACGATGGAGTAAACTGTTTGCCTCTTCACAAATACCTGTCAGTCATTTGCACTTAAGTAAGGCAATGACATTTCTAGACTTATTAGTTAACATCTGATTATGTATAAGGGGTTGGCTTTAGATACCATTCTATATTTCCTTGATTTATATTTTCTATGTCTTAGTTTTAAGTTTTATTTGAGGAATTTCTCTATTTGTACATTTTCAGTCATGCCATGAATTGCATTTCCTCGTCTTAAAAGGATGTTTTGTAAAAGTGGATCTTTCTACTGTATGACGTTGAGTCTTCTGTAATATAACTTCATTAAATTAATACGAATGTGAGGTGTCTGTTTGTCCCATCAGCTTTGTTTATGAATGCTTGTCACACTCATGTTATTAAAGTACAGTTTCTTAAATCTTTGTTACAATGGTCAGTGTAGTTTTACTAATTTTTTTGGCAAAAATATCTTGGTTGAAAACTATAATGATGCTCTTACAAGCACGTAACGTTATGTTTTCTTGATTTATGTGTGGATTATGCGTTAGACATACAGCCGCTGCAAATCACCAGCCTTCTTAATTTTAGGCATTAAATCAATGCTGATTTCAAGTGAATATATTCTGTTATGTTATATATTCTGTAATACTGTTATGGCAACCATGTTAAGTGCACCAGACAAAAGATCAGCTCAAAAAGGTGATTTGTCTCATTTCGGTGGGGGAGTGGACGACAATTATAAAAGAATGGGGAATAATTAGTGCTACATTCACATACAGTTATTATAGCAAAGCATATTAAATCCTAAGAAATATAACAGAGAGAAACTTTGCCACCACACTAATAACTGTCATATTATTAGGGAAACATTTATATAATTGTTCTTTCAATTTGTATGAATGAAATAATGAGTTCAAAGTGGTTGGTCTTGATATCTACCAGTGAATGTGAAATGACAGGACATCATCATCTCGCTGACTAAATGTTAATGAATGAAAATGTATTAATCTTGATTCTTCTGACATAATAATGATCAAAGACTGCAGCTCCATTAATCAGACATTAGAAGAAGAATAACAATGGCATAATCCTCCTACAATAGTATGACATTATCAAAACATAAAAATACATTTACAGATTATAATGTTTAAGGTTTTTTAATAGTTACTTATTGTATTTTGTGTTTTGTTAACGCAGACGTTTGCGCCGTAACTTAACAAAACACAAGCAAAGAAAACACCTTCACCACTTTCTGGGTACACTTAACAGACTAAACATTCACTGTGTTATTTTTTCTTGATTGTATAAGCAAGTGATTCTCAGTTTGTGTGTGTGTGTATGCGTGTTTGTTTGTGTGTGTTAGTCCTTCAAGCTATCCCAGACACTCCCATCTGCAGTCCTGCCAGGCATGGCTGTCTTTGGGGAGATGACAGATCCTCAGACACATGTACGGATGAATAAATTCATCCACACACATGCAGACAAAACTGTCCTGCATACACACACAAATCTGTCCTGTATACACACACACACACACACACACACACACAACAAACAAACAAACAACGAATCCCCCGTATTATTTAACAGTGATTGATTATTTTTCTTCTAATGTTGAAATGTGTGTAGCATAAACATGCTCTGTCCCTAAATTTGTGGACCATGGATTAAAACTTGTTTGTTTACTTTTTTTTTTTTTTACAAAATAGAAAGACTGCTAGAAAGACCTTATTATTAATGTGGATGGAATATAAAATAAAGCATTAAGGTGGTTGAGTTGTTACCGTGACTGGCCTCATAGAGAACACAGAGAAATGTTTCCACAAACAACAGATGTCCTGTCGCTGCTGACCTCGAGGGAGGGTCACACGTCAAATCTAATCTTTAAAATGACAAAAAAAACACAGCAAGCCATCACAGGAAAACACTCTTTCCAGTAAAAACAAGTGCACTTCCAGTGCTCACTGGCTTCTTTGGCAGTACATTTAATCTAGCACATTGCTTAGGCCAAGAAAGGGAAGGAGAAAGGGATTAATGAATGATAAACACAGACAATGAAGGATGAAGCAACAGTTTCAAGAACCAGACTGTTGTGGTAAACATTTATAACCATAAGTCCTGAGAGCAGGGCTGCCTGACCTAACAGACTAAAAAACATAATGTGACCTAGAAGCCATAGATTATAATAAGATTATAATTTACAGCTACTTTGAAGCCAAAAGAAAAGCCATCAGAGAAATAAATTCTATGATGAATGAAGACTGTGTTAAGTTGCTGAATAAATTATTGACCTATAATGTACAGAAAACACATACAAAGTACCTTCCGTTATCTTTAAACGTATATCGGTTGACTTTTCTTGAGTGAAAGTTGATTTAAATATATTTATGAAATACATTTTAAATAGTACAATAAACTGAAGTTTGACTATATTTAGAGGACAACAAATCTGTTACTAGAGATATTTGCCCCATCAGATATCTTTGTCTTTCTTTCTGTTGTCTCTGACACACACACACACACACACACACACACACACACACACACCTCACAGTGATTTTATTGAATAGTTGCACCAGTCAGGCACAAGTTGTCTATATATGGTGTGAGAAGGGCAGAGGGAAATAATGACGTGAACTTGGCACTCTCAGTTTCAGTTTTTCTTGGCAAATTGGCACTTTAATTTTACCTTAGCAGGTTGCTGTCACCGTAACAGTCAAATCTGCTGATGTGCCGTCGTCACACTTGCAAACACTAAGAGTTGAGCAGGTCAGATCTGTAGGTAAAGCTACAGACACATTTACACTCACAATATATTTTTTGTTTGTCTGACAAATTCAACAACACATTGTGGCAAAGGGCTTGTTTCCAGCTTCTGACCATTCAAGTCTTCTGAGGAAAGAATTACACTCACATCAGAAAATTCACGCACTTTACGTCCAGCGGCAACGTGCAGGTCCAATGCAGAAAGTAGTGTGTGACCTTTAAGTAGCAAGTTGAAAAACAGGGGTGTGTGTAAATGTGTAGCACACCAATTTTTCATGCTGAAGGCTGGAGTTGGCATCTCTTCTCAGACCAACAATTCAAGTTAGTTAGGATATTCCTCTAACCTTAACCATGATGAAGTTACTATGCACAAACATTAAAAGGATAAAACATTAAAACAAATGTTTCAGATAAAAGTAATGGAAGAAACGTAATGTATAGTACTACAGGGCTGTAATCAACTACAGGGTTGGTTTTGTCATTCACTGTGAAAAAGTATATTCTGAAATATAATCACTACTTGAACATATACGACCCACACATGCATAAACACACACACACAAAACATAATTAAAGAATTTCAAAGCACCTAAATGACAAAATTATACAGTATGTACTATGACATGGTGTGTGTGTGTGTGATATGTGAGTATGTGTGTGTGTATAACCAACTGTCCTTGGGGTGAACTCATTGCCAGAAAATGACCACAAGATTTGCAACAAGTGCTCACCTACAGTATGTGTTTGTGTAAGAGAGTAAAACTAAAACAGAGACACACAGTCTGAGAGTCAGTGTTGCCTTGATAGCATAGTTTTGTGTTTGTGTGTGTGTGTGTGTGTTTTCCAGTGAAGAATGAGTCAGACTGACTAAAGATTAGCACATTTTACAAGCAATCTTTGCAGATCTGATCTTCTCATGACTTCACAGACCCATATTAAGCTCTGACACGATTTAGGATTTTAGAAAACAAAAAGCAGACAACAAAACAGCAAATACTCGTCTGACTAAGTCGTAACAAAGCTTGTGGTTAAGGATTGATATACACATATGATCCAGTAAGATAACGACCTGAGATACCATTTGTGATTAAGTTCATTGTTACATACTTGTTTACTGTTTATGTTGGTACTGCAACCACTGGCGTTGCATATTTCCGTTATCATGGACCAAGAATTGTTAATTACACACAGGGAATCCATTATAAAGAGTAAACTAGATAGATGACGTGACATTTTTGATGAATTTGTCTATTATCTAATGCTAAAGTTAATTGTGAAACAAACAAAATCATCTCTAGGGGGGTTTGTGATGATAGCTGACTAATATACAAAGTATTTGTTGCATGCTGAGCAATACATTTGTATTTGTATATTAAAATGTATAATTTGTCACACACACTTTGTCATGTTAGAACTTTTAGAACCACGGTGAATCATAAAGTTGCATAACATGACTATTTAATCTAGGGGACGTTTGGCTGTAGATTATGTTTCTGTCTGTGAGTGCAGAGTGATGAAGTGTCTGACAGGCAGCCAGCCGGACGGGAGTCACTCTCTGATCTGAAAGGTAGCTGTGCAATAATGAGACACAGATGGCAGCAGCACACACTACACAAACTGCACTGCTGCATTACTGATCGTGCTTTATTATGCTCAATAGACTGAGACTTTTAGATTATTACTTAGTTGAATATCTGTTTTTAAGAACTTATGAATACAATTTGAGTAGAAAGACGGATATGATTTGCATTCACATACTGTATAATTTCCCAAAAGCTGCCTCCACAGTCAAAATAAAGCACAAATTTAATCAACAATATCAACAAATAAACTGGAGAACATTTGATTGTCTATGTTGACACTGCATCTGTTGCAATACATCTGTTGCTTGTTTGAAGCTCCAATAACAGATTTTTTGGCTTGTTCTGGGTAGTGAAAATAAGCTAAAACACAACACCGACATACTAACACCTTTTAACTTGATGCGGTGAAGTTGTCTATCCAGCAGACAAGGAGAAACATTAGCAGGAGTCCTGTTTCTGGCCACCAATGAATATGTAAATATTCACTCTGTTTCTCTCTCAACCAACTCCTAAGAGAAGCATCATCGTTCTTCACTATGTTCACCAGCTAGTTACTAACTTTGTCTGCTGTTTGGTGGTGAGCAAGTAGTGTACAGTGAGAAAACAGCTGCCTGCTGCGGCCAATGAGAGCGGTGAAAGTGAACCAAGACAGTATCCACTATAATGAGCTAAAAGATGCTGAATCGCTCTGTAGAGAGGGGAACTGCAGTGAGGTGAGAACTCTCTGTGGGCTCATCACTATGAGCGATCCCTTTCACAAGTTCTCATGTGATCCAGTGTTGATAAAAAAAATATTGATTATAGAAGTTAGGAGAAAATGACAATGTGCAGCTGCAAATACTTGAATAATGTAATTAGATACAAATGTTGGCCGGCTCTGCTCTTTAACATAAGATTTAGATTTGGAATCGCGCCTGGAGAATCCATTGGTCTCCACTTCCAGCACACGTCTTGATTCATCTGACCACACACACACACACACACACACACACACACACACACACCAGTGTGACTGAGTCTGTCTGGAAACGGTAGAGACAGAGAGGAGGTCTGGGAATGTTGAAGAGGGGGAGAGAAGGGAGGGAGGAGGGGTGGAAAGTTGCAACTTCAGGGCAATATGGACCACATACTATGGGAAGGAATGCATGTGTCTTTGTAGGAGAGCGAAAGAGCAAATGAAAAGAAGAGAGGAGGAGAGAGGAGGAGGAGGAGGAAAGACGCGAGGAGGGAGGGATCTAACCTAAGGCTGCAGCGTGGCTCTGTGTCTGAATGAAAGAACCTCTCTCTCCCACTCTCTCCTGCTGTCTGTATTGCTTCTCTCTGCTGCAGTAAGTGAGCACATGTCCAGAGCAAACACAGCGAGACTCTCCAAGTGACTTAAAGCTGGAAGTAAATATTTTGCAGAAACTTTGGCTGACAACTTTAAATTTTCTTTTTGAATTTGGTCACTCTTTCCTAAAAGCTGGATTACTTCTTAGCAATGTGACTTATTTTTAGGATACAGAAAATAACTCACTTTTGAGAAATTGTCACGTGATGGACATTAAGTTTCAGTAACGGGAAGATTTGGAAACTTTCTCTCTTTCAAGAATTTACATTGTGATGCACGATTGCTTTTGCAGACTCTATAAACTTAGTGACAAGGACTGAATCTCTCCACATCAGCAGGACTTTGGGACACCTGGACATTTCCTCACCATCAAAAGAATTCACTGGATCTGGATCAGTTTGAACTTAACCAGAGCAATTCTGGTGAGCGGTTTGTAGGTCTCCGGCCAACTTACAGGCAGGTGTGATGTTGGGTCAGTGCGTTTGATACACACATTCACAATTCTACATACAGACACACACATACACAGTTGCTGCAAACTGCAGAGACCAGGACATCCAATGAGGACACCCAGTACACCAAACTTTTTCAGAAAAGCTGACTTTGAGTGACAGATGCTGGTGGAGATGTAGCATGTGCATTGTCTTACAACAAGGCTTCCCTCTTCTCACACATTAGAGTGAAATATCACACACAAGCTGCTTTGATTTACTGCATCATTGGGTCGAGAGCCAAACTATCACATCATAAGACAGCGTCTTCACACCATGACCCCACAGACCTGTAATTTGCAGCACGGCTTGCTCCCTCACCTCCTTCTCCCCGTCCTGCTGTTGCTCCTCCATGCCTGGAGGGGGTGCTGTCACCCCCAGTGTTTGGACTACAAGCCTCCATTTGAGCCCCGGCAGCCACTGGTCTTCTGTAAGGAGTATTCCAAGTTTGGATGCTGTGATCTGGAAAAAGATGAGGAGCTGTCAGTCAGGTTTTACACCATTATGGACAACTTTGACCATTCAGGTTACATAACCTGTGGCAAGTACATACGTGGCATCCTCTGCCAGGTAAGAGAAATATTATATAATTTTAATAATTACTATAAGGTGACTAAGCTCTCCTCTTCCTGGGCATCCAGATGTTAAATATTTGTTATTAATTGTATTTGATTATGTGACTCTACAAAAGGATAAATGCAAAAGAGCAATCTGAAACCATTGCACTGGAAACATACACCTGTCACTTGTGGATTCCACATGAATCTTTTCCACTGTTGTCATAGTGACAATAAAGTCCCAGATTCTGTGAACATAAATATGTCTCTGATGCAAAGTGTAAATTTGTCTGACTGCGGATGTTCCCAGCTCAGAAACCTGGTTTTAGCGTCCAGTGTATTACACCAAGACGTCTTTAAGATGAGTACAGTGTGCATACTTTGAGCAGTTTTTTTTAAATTCATGAACATTTATACCTCTGGTTTGTTTTTACAAGTATTAATAATGCCATTTATATTTCAGTGGGCACCAAACGACCACACCAAGCCCAGGTCTGAAACTAAGAGTTTTTGTCTTACTCCAAAGGAAACTGTGGTGTGGTTTGTCAGTTAACCCAATCTCAATAAAGTACAAGTACAGCAACCAACAAAACATGTGGTTTAATGGCAACGTGGGGATGTTGACATCTGTTAGATAGCACTTATTCATACTTGGAGAGCTAAGCCGCAATCTTAACTAAAGGTTAATGTGTCTTTGATGAGATAGCTTGTAATTGGGCTTCGTGAAACTAAACAAGCCAAATAATGCAACTCATTAAAGGAAACTTTCCAGCTCTGGTTTGTGTTTGAAACATTCCACATGTGATAAAATGTCTTACACCAAATAATTTACTTGAAATGGTCGAACAATTGCTTGTAATCCACAAAGAGTAAACTGTGCCTCATCCCTTCCAGAGTGCCAGAAAACTTTATTTAGCATGAGCCAGGTTTAGGCGTGAGTCAGCTGGAAGCAGAAGGACTGTATCAGAAAAGATTGCTGCACAATTCATCAGCACATTCACGGCACTTTATCTAATTTGGTAAATACACTTTGAAAGTTTAACCACATAATCACAAGATTTGGAAGAATGTTTTCTATTAACAAAGTGAATATAATAGAACTTCACATTTCTTCTGACGTGTAATTCTTGCATTCCTTTTAAAAACAATGACTTATGAATGTCATTCATAAATTGAAACATTTACAAATGTAATGTTACTGTGATCATTATCAGTGATGCACACATACTGCAATTTCACGACGTATTTACTACTTTCAACACTGCAAAAGTGTGAATGCGGTCTTTGTTAATGTTTCGGAATGTTATTACATTTAATGAGTATTTTTATTTCAGTAGCACTACGTTATAGTTTCTTTTCTGAGCTTGCTAATCTCAGATAGATCCCATCATTAAACTCCCACCTCTCCTCTACTGGCAGAATGAGCCTTGAAGCCGGTCCCACACACTGATTGCATAATTAGGTGCTGACTTTGCAGCTCAGACACTAACTATGTGCAATTTAAGAGTACAGAATGAATCATAGGCGCAGCACAAATTCAGCCTGGCCCCATATACTTCAGATAAAATCTTTATTCTGCAGAAGCCAAAACAAATGGGCTGTGGGCTGCCCTACGAAAAACACTTTCATCTTTGATATTAGCGCCAAAACAAAGGGAAAAACAAACTGCAAGTCTTCCTGGCAGTTTAACACATCATATACTATGTTAAGACAGTGACAAATCCTCTGACTCCTAAAATATAGGTTTCTATCATTGTGGTAATTACAGCCTACTGTGGTTCTTTCCAAGCAGTGCAGGCTGTGTCTTGAGTGTAATGACAGCGCTGCAGCGCACGTACAACTTGCAACAGTTAGTCTAGTTTGAATAAGATATAGCAGGAGTTCATAACAATACAAATATGGCCAGCTTAGAGAGGGGTTTCTTTTTTTAACATGCAAGGGCACCTATTTTTAGTTAAGAAGCTCCTTTAGAGAAACAGTTTTTTGCAGGCATACAGTTTATTCATTTCTTAAATGAGCGCAATTTTCTTAAAAGTAAACAAAAGTAGTTTGGTGTCAAACATTTTCAATTTTTTTATGATTTCAGTCTTTTGACCAAAAGGTTAGTTAAATAAAGTGTACTAAGCTAAGCACTAAGCTGTGTGGCTGTTCTTTTCTGAGTTATGAATATTTACGTTTTCATAATCACATTTAGATATTTTTGAGTCTTCTTTGGAGCTGCTAAAGAAGACCCACTCACGCTCTCAGATCCATGGTTTGAGGTAAAAGATGCCCTGGAGGTGGTCAAGTTACCCCACTGCCAGGGTACTTATCTACCACACTGAGGCCTTCTGTTCCAGCTGCACTGCAGGAGCTTCCTGGCACTGATATCAATGAGAGAGTGGAGAGATAGACAGACAGGAGGGAAATTATTACAGTAAGTGTGTGTGTGTGTGGGTGTGTGTCAGGGAGACAGGAGAGAGCTTGTCATAATCCCCAAGCTTAACTGACCAAACAAACAACCATTTCCTCCTTTGGCCAGGGGTACAGGATATATCAAGTTCCTGCAAGAGAGGGGCAGAGAGAGAGAAGGAAAAGCAAGAGAGAGAGAGAGAGAGAGAGAGAGAGAGAGAGAGAGACATACAGCTGTGAAAATAGATACAAATATAGTGAAGCATAGATAAAGCATAACAACAATAAATAAACTCCATAAAGATACTCAGAAGATTTAAGGGACCGTCAGTTAAGTTAAATTGTTTGGTGCAGCTGTATTAGGATAATATATGTGTGTGTGTGTGTTACATCTGTAGTTATTGCTCAGTACGTTTAATAATTCAAATAAAAAAACAACAAAAGTCGCACTTCAAAACCATTTAGTGAGCACTTAACAGAACAACACAACGCTGCATTTATTGTTTCCCCTGCTGCATTTTTAATAAGCACTCTTTAAGTTCCCCAGCAGTGTTTCTGCATGTTTTAGTCTCATTTTAAAAAGTCAGCCGGTGTAGCTTGCTCTGCCAGCAGCAGAAATCTTAACACATTCAAGTTTCCAAACAGCACATGAAGGCACCATACCACAACAAATCTCAAACACACAGATACATACAGTATTTTTTTTTTCTTTCTCTAACCACAACCACCCGATCTAAGCATCCACATCCAGTAACTTCACCCTAGTTGGATCACGCCTAGTTTTGTGGGAAAAAATTACCTCTGACCATTTTTCTCTTTATCTTACTTTTGTTTTTCCCCCTCTCTCTCTCTGGGTGTCCAGCCCCGGTCCAGGTTCACACGTTTACCAGCCATCTGGTTGCCATGGCTCTTCTCTCTCTTCAATATATTAAATCACCACCATGTGGACCTTTTAGTGCAGTATGGCAAGTCGGGAGGACAGAAAAAAAGGCTTTTATCTCCTGCTCAAGTTTAAATTTCAGTTTATTCTGAACTGTACAGTGTAAGCACCAAATTATAGCAGTTTGAAGTGGCTGCATTGTTTGGGAACAGCTGTTAGTAGTTACGTGCATTTATCCTACCCTATGATAGTAAGAGCCAAAATAAGACACAATAAGAACAATGGCTAGTGTTTTTCAATTTCAGTTGGTCAAACAATGCACTGTAAAGACACTGTATACCAGTGATGGTTAGACAATGTACACGTACTCTGTGAGGCAACTTTTACCTTATCAGTTACCTTCATGTGAAGTGATAGCATGGCTCTTGCTTTAAGTACAGAGTCGGTAGTAAAGAAGATAAACTGTAGGAAGCGCTTTAAATCCATTCAATCCAACTTCCATCTGCTCCACATTCCAGAAACTGCTTTGATTAACAGAACCAGCAGCTCAGACTGAACACATCTTTTTTTTTTTTTGCAGCTTAAAGCTGTTTTCCAAGAAAGCTCTGATCTCTGCCCAACAATGCACTTACATATAATTTAACAAAGAGTCTCTGTTTCAGTCAGCTTCTCTGCCTCTTTTTTGGTCAATGAGGATTTATTTATTTTTCATTATTTTTGGCTTTGTTTTCCTTTGAGGTGGAACAGCCACTGATGTTGAGTGTGGGCAAAATTAAAAAAAGACAGAAATATTAATGCGTAACCAAGAGGATTAAAAATCCTCCATCCTAAAAAATAGCTCACAATTAGGAAGAACAAGGGACAGAATTCACACTCAACAGTGTGTCTTTCGGACAATATGGGAAGATCTAACGTCAAGAGGGGACAGGTATCAGGAGGAATATACAATGTACACTTATACAGTGTATTATCATATGAAAATTATTTATATGCTATTATAAAGTATACAGCATGTGGTCATTATGATTGGATCAGTACACAGTCAGTACAACATCTGCACAGGTGAGGAAATCCAACACAGATACCTTGAAACTCCATTTCACTTAATCCACTTAATTAATATACATCAGAAATTATTTAAATTCACAGTATAGGGGAAATAAAAAAAACAAACATACAGTATGTAACAAACCTGGAGGCACATAGACAAATATGTTAATAACTAAACCAACACATAGTACACACACAGCAACACATACATGCAGGTAAACAGATTACTTTCTTACTTTTCCCTCTCTGCAATATATTCATAATTAATAACGTGTCATAGTTAATGGGGATTTTTGAGCTTGATGGACAAAAAAATAAATGTAGAATTCTTTTATAAGCAGTAGATCCAGGTACAAACACATACACACATGCGGTGTCTCACACATACTGTAGTGTACCTGTGTAGGTGAAGAAATAAAGGCATTGTTTCTTGTGTGTTTCTACTGCCTCTGGTTTGACTTTTTATCTTCTGATGTGTGCTAAATTATTTAAACTTTTTGCCTCCAGTTACTTTTTTTTGCCAAAAACACTCTCTGGAAAACTGTACTCATCTCAACAAATATCCACTACAAATGAAATGCATGTCACTCTATAAACGGCAATAGATTAAGATCTCATCTTTACCATCATTATTTCTCCCATTGGCCATTAGGCACACACAAAACATGACAGATGCTGAATTTAATGACAAGCCTTGGATCATATTTGCGTTCTGACAAACATTTTATGAGTAAATAAGTGATTTACTTTTTGTGCTTTGGGCTCTGTTCCCTGGTGATGATCTGGCAAGTGACATGGCACCAGTCGACCACATGATGGTTTTGGAGTGCATGCCTCACTGTGCCTGCAGCTCACCATTCTGGGTGTGGACATGTGTGGTTGTAACTTAATAAGTGACTGGACCTTCCTGGTATCCATTTATATCAGGGTGCACTCAGACAGCCTGTATATAACCCAGGCCTTACAAGTCATAGTGAGGTGGTGAGGAGCTGTGGTGGAATAAGTACAAAAAACATATACTTATGTTATCCATACATGTCCTTAACTCAACCTATGAGATAAACACATCCGTTTATAAGAAGGTTAATGAGTACAGACACTGATGATGAGCTATACAGATGTAACCAGGAATATCCATCTACACACAGTGACACAGATTTCATAAAAATGTTGAAATCTTTCGTTGTTAAATCCTCATTCCCTTTGCAGGAATGTTCTCCATACTCTGCCCATCTGTATGATGCAGAAGATGCTAACACACCAATGCGGATGCTGCCTGGACTGTGCAGCGATTACTGCTCCGACTACTGGCAGCAGTGTCGGTACACACTCAGTCTGCTCTTGGAGGACTCGGGGAACCCGCAGCAGTTTGCAAACCTGACTGCAACGATAGAAGAAGATCGCAGAAGGTTCTGTGACTTCCTGGAGCTGAAGGACAAACAGTACTGCTATCCTAACGTATTGACAAATGCAGGTAGGGTGTATACATGCTGGACGGGTAGCAGCATGCACACACACACACACACCAATGAACACTCAAACATGTCTGATCTGATTGTGAGGTTGAGATGAGGAAAAACTCAAAACATAAACTTATTTGATCACTCCAACTTACATAAATGACCAACACGAACAAACAGGTTAACTCCAATGAGCAAGGACCTGAACTTGCGCTAACAAGAAAGTCTAATTATGACTTGTGAGCAGACATTGCCACTCCTTGCTTGTCTGCACATAAGGTTGGCTGTGTGGGAAAATATGATTTTTAAAACATAAGCAAAATTTCCCCCGAAGGTTGCAGCAAAGAGATTATTTGTCAAAGAACAGGAAGCTAGTTGGTTAGAAAGTTCCTGATGATTTTAATGTAACTGCCTTGATAGATACACACACACATGCTATATATATATATATATATATATATATATATATATATAGAACATGTATAATAATATCTGACTAAGTGATGGTG
>JAVQJL010077321.1:0-13002 GCA_036024295.1 Nannoperca obscura
TTTTTAAAATTACAATTTAAAAAATAAAGCTATTTTTTTTTTCCTTTTTTTCTTTTTTACCCACACCCAATTCTCACTGCATCACGGTTTAAAATTTGTTTTTTTTTGTCCCCCCCCCCCCCCCCCCCTTTCAGCTGGAAGAAGGTGGCATCAAGCCCCGGCCAGGAAGTGATGTAAGCAACACAAACGCCCCCTCCCCGCCTCACAAGGTACAATAAGAACACATAATGTCTTCTGCTAACCCATAATGAGGTCTCAACTCCAGCCAGTGTGACACAAGTACACTGACCTGACCCTGTTTATTTTTTTGTTTTTACAGAAACAATCTACTATGATGTGTCTAGATTGTACCCTACATACATGTAAACAACAGCAACTGATCCCTTCCCCGAATGCTAGAATTTGACTATTTTGCAGGTTTTGTTGTATGAATGTCTGTAGATCAACAGCGCTATAAATGCAGCTTTTCTGCGTGCATACTCACATCCCAGTGTATGTCCATCTTGCCTCTCTAAGGTACATCGCAGTGTGTCGTCCAACCAGAAGCCTCAGAACCGCAGAGCCACTGACCAGGGTGAGATTGGTGTGTGCTGGAGGTGAAGGGGGTGGAGCGGGTGTGTGAAGGTTAGGAGAGAGGAAACAGGACGAAGGCCGGGATCCGATTGAGATGGTCATTTGTCAGTAGCAGAGGAATGGAAACTTAGTGGAAGTAGATTGCACAAAATTATTTGTTACACTTTTTAAATTGAATCATATCATTTCAATCCTGGTGTATGCTTGGATTGTCTCCAGTCCTGCCACACTGAAGCAGGTGGAGACATTAACTGGGTGAAAGATTCAAGGCCTTTAAAAGCTGTGTTTAAGGTAAAGTTCCAAAATAGTTTTTGAAAATATTGCATTTTTCAAAAATAACATTCATTTAGTATACAAGAGGTAGAGTGGCTAAATGACGATGGAGTGGTGAAAGGTGGAGCCGGGTGGGTTAGATATATGTTGGAGTAAAGATTGGAATAAGTGTGGAGTGTTGGTAGAGCAGTTTGAATGAACGAACGTCACACAAGAAAGAGAGCTTGACAGGAAATTGACAGATGAGTGGCAAAGCAGAAGATGTTGCAGATGGGAAGGGTGTTGGGAGCACAGCAAGTGATGGCCTTTCTGATTCACTCCTTCTCTTTCTTTCTCTAGCCTCCTCCTACTCTAAGAGAGGGGGTCAAGCAGACAACCGGACAACAGGGGAGGATACTGGGAGGAAAGGTTCATCAGGCAGCTCCACCACTAAGGTGCCGGCCAGTCCCCTGTCCACCTCTGACCGGAAGAAGAGTGCCACGCCCTCCACCGTGAGACCAAACACCCATGCTGCTTCTTACATGGCACTTTCAACAAAGTTTCTGTTATAAACACATTAAAACCAGTGCATTACGTACATCACCAGCATAACAAATAAAGACATAGTAGTGAATAAACAATGTGAGTTGATAGGAAGTAATTCAAAGGCTAATTTTCAACAAGTCATTGCTGCTCTTTAGTGTAAGCTAGCATCAGCCATATTTTATCTTAAGCTGTGGTCCAAAGATCAAAACAAATGCTAGTTACTAATTAAACGAATTAAAATAAATGGCCATATAACTGGTCTTCTTGCATTGTGTAAAAAAATGGAAGTGTGCACGATGTTTAAGGTTATGCTAGATAGTTTTTTTACCATATGATTGGGTTTCTGGTCATCTTAAACAAGGCCTTTTGCTCGTCTCACAACAGTTACGCGATACGTAACTTTCTCCCATCTTGCATTAGTTAAACACATGTTCATCTTGGTGTTGAGGCATAGCTATAGGCCCTTTTACAGCAAACACTTTGACTTGTCATAGTAAGAAAAGCACCGGTGTTGCTAATAACATAAATGTTAGCTCTTCTCGATTCAGGTGTCACAGTAAGCCGTGATAGTGAGCCAGCATGCACAATACGAGAACCCTGACACTGAAGCAGCTAAATGAAATTCAGCCATCATTTATTTTATTATTCTCAGCTGTGCTTTTCCTACTGTGGCATGTCAAAATGTCTTTTTTATTTAATCAGTAACACTGTCATCCACGCAGTTGGCACCAATTAAGAAGTCCTAAGACTACAGCCGTACTCAACAAGTGCCTGTCAACTTAAGGCCTTAGAACTTAAAGTAAAAGTTTTAGAATTGATAGGCAAAGGGTGTTTATTGTAGAATGCAATATGTGAAATTTTAAAATCCCTACACACCCCTGGTTCACCCGCACTGCTGTTTCAGTTTCAATTTCAATTTTGTCGCACCTTGTTATGGCAGGACAGCTTAGACTTTTTATTGTTTTTATTAGTTTGTGGAATTTGGTGACCTGGGACCTGATACTGGTGCAATTGCCAGTATTGGTCTGCCCAACCTCAACCTGAGCAGATGACTAATGTGAGGATAATGGAAAACACCTGTGTTGGGCTGCAGGGCCTTTTAAAAGATAATTCAAGAAAACTGAGGTGAAAATGAATGTTTGATTGTGCTGCTGAGTTTTACAAGCTGTAGAAAACTCAATTGGTTAGAGGAAATACTCTTAAGGCATAATGACCTTTTTAATGTAATTCCTCTGTCCCCTGCACTCGTCTCTCACTGGCTCAATCTTTAGCATTTCTATATTTTTAACATTCTTCTTATTTTCTTCCTTTCTCCCTTCAGAATAGCATCCTGTCCACCGGTACAGGTCGCAGTCGGAACTCTCCTCTGACTGAGAGAGCCACGCTGGGACAGGGCATTCAGAACGGCAAGGACAGGTACACAAACCCACATATATATACTCAGTCACAATGTAAAAACAGATGTTTGCAAAAAGACATGGGCAAGTAAAGTCACACAAATCGTTCTCAAGCACACTTTCTCTCTCGTTACGGCTCCTCAAGTAGTTGCTGCGAGGCGGCGCTGCTTCCACGCTAACACACAAATAATACACACTCCCCATGGTTTGTGAATGAAGCACTCCCATAGCTGTCTTAGTGATTGAATCCCCGACCTTGGCTGGTACTCTCCAGAGCTCTGCCAGCTGGCTTAGGGAGGCCCACAGCTTTCCCCCAGGGTGGGGTGAGACCTCTTGGACAAGGAAATCATGCTCCCTTGGGAATTTAGGCCAAACCTCCAGTAGATTACAGATTACCCGTGATGGAGGCCTGCCAGTCAGAGCAGAGGGCATGTACACCTGCATTTACATGTACACATACAAGATGAGACATAGAGACCTTGTTTGTTCTTTAAAGTCTTATCCTTCTTTCTGTTCTTTTCCTTAAATAAAATAAAATTTGATTTCCCCCAACTTAATCAAACATAAAATTATTGCCCAGAGTTAAACCAGGGATAGACGGGTAAAACCTTTTTTCAAAATTCAATAAAAGGCCAAAAAGACAATAATCTTATAGTGATACAAACCAAAAAGCAGGATTTCTTTGAATAAAATAAATGACATTAAATCGATCATTGGGTTAAGCCTCAAGTCAAGCTCTCCTCTTTTCACTATTCTTTCATTGGAGTGTGATATCCCCTCCCCTTTCTCATTTCTCCTTTCATCCTTCCTAAATGTAGTTCATCAACAAATCTAATATGGACAAAACAACCTTTTGTCCTTATTGGAGTTGCCTGATCGTGGACTTTCCAGTTTTAATTTTAAAGCCGTAAAAACCCAAGTCGTCTGTGTCGTTGAATTTGTCAAACGCGTACACACATCGCACATCACTCATGCTTAACCAACCATATGCTTTGTGTGCTTTTTTAATAAGCATTAAACCTTAAGCCAAACCATAACCGCTACTATGATGCAGTGTTCATTGTCATTACTGCTTTATAACTTGTTCATGGATAAGTCTCAAATGACCCCCTTGTTCCCAACATAGAGCCCTACCTACAACATAATGAAAACAGTTCAATTGAAGCCATGATCAGGCTGTGAAGTTTTGAGAAATTTCAGTCTTTGAGGCGTAGCACTACACGGGGACATTGTGGTCATTTGAGACAGCATTGGGTTTTTTGTTTTTTTTGTACTGTGGGTCTGTGCGCCATGGTAGGCGCTGCTAACTTAGTGGTTGTCATCTGCTTTGATTTTAAAGTTGCTTTATTTGATCATCATTAATGCTTTGAAGTTTGGGCTTTTATACTTGTTATTACACCCCCCCACTCCCCTCTCTTTTCCCTTTCCGTCCCTTTTCTAATTTTCTTCGTTTGGTGTTCTTTTATCTGCGTCTGAGCCCTTGTCCCTCTGGATCTTAAGTCACTCATATTTTCTCTGCACCTCCTTTCTTTTCCTTTTTTCAGCTTCCTTTTTTCCTTCTTGTCTTTATATTACTCTTTCTTCTCTTTCTTTTTGTCCCCCCTCACTCTCTAAGGAGATTAGGAAGACTTGTGATGGAATATTAACTCTTAGTGGCACTACATGGTCCCTGTACTTGCCTCTTAATAAGCTTATACATACACAACAACACACACTGAGGCTGTATACACACACACACACACACACCAACTCATTGACACACATACAAGCTTAAACATACATGTCACATACTCAAACTCTTGCCACACACTGGGTTGACCAGTGAATGCAGTAATTTTCTTTATCACTAGACGTACTAATCCCTGTCAGAAAGAGTGTTTCTCTCGGCTCTGTTCGTTTTCTGTGTAATTAGCAGCTGTTTGGTTGACCTCTATAAATGCCCTTTCTCTTTCTCATTGCTCATTCCTCTGCTCTGTCTCCAGCTATCTCTCTCGCTCTCTCTCTGGTACCACTCTCCCCTGTCTCTTACTGTGTTTGTTTCTGTGCGTGGATAAAGTCAAGTTAGAGCTGTCAGTAATGTGCAGAGCTTTGTAGCCTGTAGCAACCGTGCTGATTAACAGCGGGTTCAGCGGGTAACAGCCAGTGCTGTTTTGCTTAAGTAATTAAATAAAACGTGGAAGGATCTCGGCTCCTTACCTGCCCTTTATTACCTGAAAAAGAGCAGAAGCTTATTTGTTTTAATGTAGATTGAAATGGTTTGCCTTGTAGTAATTATTTGTATGATTAATCTGAGGCTGTGTTCATGAGGTGATTTGAGTTTTGTTGCTTTGCACATTTCTGATATATTGGTGACCTGACTTTATCCGCATCATTTTTCTTGAGTGTGTTTTCGGTCTTCCTAGCCAATAGAAAAGTGTGTGTTAAAGTTGGTGATTTGTGCTCTGCCTTTTATGCCGTGTAGATGTTTCATGAAAAGATGAAGGCACAAGAACACAGTCAGCCTCCGATAGTGGTTTGTGTTTTCTTTTTGTTAAACCACCATGAAGCAAAGGCAGCAGTAGAAAAAGACCAACTTTTTCCCAGTTTGCTGTGTTTTCTGTCTTTTTTGTCTCTACTTCCTCTGTACTTCCACTTGTGTTTCCGTATTCTGTGCTCTTCTCTTCCCCCCCCACCTTCCCCTACCCCATCCCCTTAATGTGTTTGATAAGTGCTGCTTCTAACCATGCTCCACCTCACCTCCCCGTCCACCCACACACAAACCCCGCCCGGTGTGTGTGACTGTGTGTATGATGTGTCATGCTCGTACGTATGTTTGATTGTGTGACACTTCGGTGCGCCTGCCCTGTGTTGGTCATGTTTGTGGGTGTGTCTGCATATGTGTGTGTGTGCGTTGGGCGGGGCACTCCTCCTGTTCCTCCCCCTCCTCCCAGCCTAAACACTCCGGGCTCCCGGGCCTCCACTGCCTCGGCTGCTGCCGTCCTCTCCTCCTCCTCCTCGCGTCCCCGCCACCACAAGTCCCTGTCCTCCTCCAATCATCCATGCCCCTCTGACCTGCACGCACCACGGCCCAGGCAAGTCTCTCACTCTCTCTATTATACACACTCAAACACATGAGAGACACGTTCACAGCTCCCTCAGCCCCATTCAGCACATACCACTTTATTCAGCACAGATCATCGTCCTTCCCGGAAGAACTCAATGGACAAAGAGGAAAAAGTAGAGATGAAGAAAGGATAAAAGGATTTGTTGGCACTGAAATCTTCCACCACTGCTAGATTAAAGAGGCAGCACTAACTTTACTTTAAAAAAAATAATGATGATGAACATTTATGCACACAGTGACAAATCCTGGCACACAGCATCAACCTGGTTGCCAATATTTTTCTCCCAAAATCGTGAATCGATCAAAGAGTAGTTTTATTTAACACAAACTGCTCGGCTTGCCAGCAGCCACTTCACAAACATGTTTCTGTATCTCATTTATTCTTAAATAATTTAAGTCTTTTTGTTTTAGAATAGTCTTTTAAACAGCTAAAATCACCTCCTACAATACTTAAAGATTTCAGCTGTAAACTAAATGACTTGATTGTACTGCGATTGAACTCATCAGTTATTGAAAATGGCTCCACACGCCTTCTACTCTTTTAAATCAGCCCTGAACCTGCGAGGCCAATTCTGACAGTCAACCTTGTCTATCATGAAATCTGTATAAAAACAGACTCTAATATGCGTCAGTCAGTCTCCACCATGTCTCCTGACCCACACATTATGTAGCCATGATGCCACGCGTCCTACCATCCGTCACTCATTGCATTTTTTTTTGTTTTCTGGGAGAGAGGGTTAAAGCGGAATTTCAATTCTCTCGAATTAAGAGATAAAATGCACTGACAAATAAGAAACGCATAACAATTATACTCTTAGTTATATATATACTTGTATTTATAATTCTTTTAATTGGTAGCATGTTTACAGTTTAAGAAACATGTATTTTAAATCAACAGTATAACTCCACAGACCCCAAGCCAGAACCAGGAAGTAAAGTTAGCATTAGTGTAGCAGCAAAAAGAAGCACATGCACTACCTTAGCTGAAGGCAAGAAATATTTTGAGGTTCCGTTGTGGTATCGATTTCTTGAAAACAAAGTGTTCTGAATATCTACCTAAATGTACATATTTACCTCCATAACATCACCAAAGGGACATGGCCAACACAACAAGACCAACTATCATAGACTTTCCAGTTACTTAGCAACAGTTAGGAAGTAGATTGTTGAGCACAGAAAGCTAAACTCAGTGTGGAGACATTGTCTTTGGCCAATCAGTCACTCTCAAACCTCACATTACCAAGTGGGACCGTAACTGAACAGATAGAGCCTATGAACAAGATGAGCAGGTTTTACGCTGCACTGTGGAGATGTTTTGTTTTCTGGCAGGGGAAAAAAAACATTCAGAGAAGAGATATTTATGGAGCAACAGAGATTAGGTTTCCACAAAGAGAGCTAATAAAGTGCAGGCCAGCCCTTTTTTAATATAACCTTGGTAATTGACTGGCTTAATAATGGTGTGTGCTGTATATTTGCCTTCTACGTCAAAGGAATAAAATAAGTAAAACAAGTTGAACCAGGTGGCATTTCCTGGAAACTTTCTGTTGTCGTTTTGTGCATTTTCTTTCATTCATGGCATGACCCAAAGGTTATGGAAATCTTCTAAGCAAATCTCAGCTCTAATTAATTTACCGTTCATATTATTTTATTATTATAGCAAAGAAAAGAAAGAAAAATGTCTTTGGAGATACAATTTCCCTTTGGTGTCTAAGCCACTAGGTTGTCAGGGGCGATTTGTTAACTGTAGCTTACAAGCCAAGGGACAGACATTGTAATATTAGCTGTGTTGCTGAATAAAAAAAACCCACATTATTCAGCATCTAAAATGACTGATGGTGACATTTGCAGGTAAGTTTCTACGCCATACAGAATTCTCTGTGTCAAAGTTTGCTGTCCAGATGTTGGACAGAGTCGCCATCATGCTGATTAAAAAACATTCCCCTTACTGCTTTTTGCAAATAAGAGCTTAAAATGAAATGTTTCATATGACTGCACGCAAATATGTTCTCCCTCTACGTATTTGGATAGTCGGTACAGTAATTACTTGTCATAATCATAAATCGTAATCACAAGAATATCCTAAGTCTTGCCAAAAAGAACCACATTGCTCAGCATCTAAAATGACCAATGAAGATTTATCAAAATGAGATTTGGTTTTGTTCCAACCAGGAGTTGTTGATGCATGTTTCTGTTCAAATGTCTGTGTATGATCTGTTGCATGTTAAGGTATTTTCATATTGACATGCTGTGTTTGTCAACAAGAGGATTTGGCTTGTTAAGTGCCAGTGTAATGACCTAACTGTGTCTTGTTGGTCGTGTGTGTTTGCCCTCTATGCTTGGTTTGTGTGTGTTGCTTTGTTGTCTAGTTCGCCTGCTTGACAGTGTCTGTTTCAAGGGCTTCTTTGGTATTTTTCCTTTTTATTTTATTTTTTTTTGCCCCCAGCCAGCCATGTGTCACAAAACACAGGTGGACTGTCTTTAAACATGTTCCTCAGCTACTCTAGTCTGAGGCTGAACTGATATGCCATTTGCACAGATGGAGACCCTCACCTTTTTTGTGACTGTTGTCTAGTGGTGGGGGGGCCCTCACTAATGTCAGGCTGAAGTTCCAGCAGAGCAAATGTCAAGGCGGCCCTCTGGCTGTATGTGGTTTTGTCTGCTCTATGTTGAAGTCTTGTTCTGTTGCATGCGTCGTTCAGCAGTGAGCTTGGGCTGTTCAGAACCTGGTTGGGAACGCTGGAGAGAAGGTACCGCTCCAACACATAGATTGTACCCTGAGTGAGGAATAGGCCCCTTTTCTCACACGTAGTCTGTGCCCTGAAGTCCCAGCCATTCCTGTTGTATCCAGCTGTCCCCAATTACCCTTCTGAAAAACTTTTCAAATGCCATTCTCACGTATTTACATGACTTTAAAAAACCTGTTTTACTGCATGAGTATTCATGTATTGTAATGAAGCAAGCAATTCTGCACATAGGCAGCACCTCTAATTTGCCTAGCATGAATCGTGCATCATCCAGCTGCACCATGAAGACACAACCTGCATTCGAAAGTGTCTTCTTTACGTACTTAGTCTGTCACTAATGTTTTCCTTAAATCTTTAATTCCTTTAATTCTGTATGTGACTATGGAAATTCAACATCAAAATTGGAAAGTATTACAGCTATTTTCCTCTTAGCAATATGTAGTCCTTCCCAATCATCTATCACCATAAGATGTCACATTGGTCCCCACTAATCCGCCTGATCCAGCCTTTCTTTCCTTGCATCTGTATCCATAGAGGAGCAGGTTTTTTGTGTGTTTAGGTGTATTTTGTGCTCAATGCACAACTTGAACACATTCACGTCAAATTAAAGGGTGTGTTTAAGCTGTTCATCCCACAGCGACACTGTTACACTAGACTGGAAAGTCTTTATTTTTCTTTGTGGAGTGTTGAGTGTATTAGAGGTCTGCATTGGACTGTTCTTTCAATCCACACTCATCACTCGGGTGATTTTTGACCATTACCGCTTGCTGCAGCAGATGCACCATTCAACTCCCGCCCGCTCTCGAAGTGATTCTGGTCATTCCTGAATGCAACATTGTACGTGTTGAAAATCTGACTGTCCCATCCCACATGGAAAACTACACAGGTAGTCCTTAAAATGTGATCACATTATTCAGCTACCTGTCTTCAAAAGATGAAAATAAGCCTCATATAGTAAGCATTTAATGGTAAAACTAAAAAAGCCCTAAGTATTGGGAACTACAAGATTATGGATTGCCCCCCCCCTTTCCCATAGCAACAGATACAACCAAGACACTGTGATGTTATCCTAGTAAATACCGCCTCTCCTATCTTTGTATATGACATTTTCTCTATAGGATGATGATGTTGACCACCCCACATCAGAGTAACCATATCCTGCACCTGTAAAGTTTGTGTTATGTGGTGTCCCTTTGCAGCCCTCTACAGTGGATTGCCCATTTGTTTCAAGTTCTCTATTTATTCCACTCTGTTCTGGCCTGTCCTGTTTTTCAGTGTGTGTGCTTTGTGTTTGTGCTTTTGCCATTTCTGTTTGTTGTGTTTGCCATCTGCTGCAGGTGTGCTAATGCCACACGGGCATGAAAGATGCTCGCACACATAATTAGTAAGCAAATGCAGCCTTTTACCTCAGCGAATTGGTACTGTGTGTGTGAGAGAGAGAGAGAGAGAGCGATCTGGAGGCTTGTGATGCTTTGCCTTATGGCTAAAGCAAAGAGGATTAACTGTGTGTGTGTGTGTGTGTGTGTGTGTGTGTGAGTGACCTGATGTGGCCCTAAATATTGACTTGCTGATAAAGGATTATATGAAACATCAGGGCGAGCAGACATTGTTCAGACATAGATACTTGTATGACTTTACACTGAGGTAAGTAGCACATCAGAAGTGATTTTCTTCTTCTAGTGTTTGTCTAACTGTATGTTCCTCTCCTGCTCCCCTCCTCTTCACTCCCATCCCTGCTTTTTATTCCTTTCTTTCTACTTCTCTCCTCCTGTGTCACCTCCTACACCTCACTTTGTTAATGTTCCTCTTGTGTCCTTTCTCTTCTCCCTACCCTTCCTCTTTCATACTTTCCTTATGTCCTGCTTTCTCTTCTCTTTGCACCTCCTCTTCTCTCATCACACCTTCCAACCTCTTATCTCTTTCCAATCTTTTTACATTTCTTTCTTCTCCTGCACATCCACCTCCCTGCTCTTCTACACCCGCCCCTCCTCTGTATCACTTCTTTCCCATTCCTCCCTCCATTTGCCTCCTCTTTCTTCCCACCCCTCCTCTGCAGCGCCCCACCTCAGCGGGCGCCCGGTGCCTCCCCATCTGCCCACAACATCAGCAGCGCTGCCGTGTCCGATCGTCCCAACTTCTCCCGAGGGGTGGGCATCCGCAGCACATTCCACGCAGGCCAGCAGCGGGGTGCCCGGGACCAGCAGGGCTCCGCTTACCCCGGCGGGCCCGCGTCCCCGTCACTGTCACATGGCAACAGCCAGGCGCGGAGGACGCACGGTGCTACAGGGATTTTCAGCAAGTTCACATCCAAGTTTGTACGCAGGTGAGTGGCGGAAAAGAGAGGCAGGAGCATGGGAAGATGGGATGGGTGAAGAGTTGAGATTATACTCCGGTGTTAGAGAGCAGAGAAAGTAAGCAGCAAGACGGATAAGACAGGAGAGGATATGTGGCATAAGAACAATCTTTGAAGCTTAGTAAATGCAAAGCAGTCATGATAGCAGCTGTTGTACTTGTTATCCAGCTACTTTGCAGCAAAAGTACAGGCTTTTATGAGCACTGAGGTTTGAAACAGAAAATGACAGGGTTTAGGCTGACGAGTCATTTCATGTGCTCATTTCCTCTCAGGAGCGACGCACTCTACGTCCATGTCATCACTGGGTTTTCAGAGTATTTCTTTAAAGGGGCTGGTCTCATCTCATCCCTATCACTAAACTTGTGCTGATCTGTAACTCTGCTGAGAGTCGAAAGGGAGAGCTAGGGAACAGCTGTGTCTTCTCTATAATTTAGTTTGGAGGAGTGGTGACTGGGGAGTAATTTTGGTTTTGGTTCCACGTCTGGCCCAGTTTCATCTCAGTCCTCTAGTGCAGGTTGCAGCACTAAAACTGCTCTCATGGGTACCTAGTTATAATGAAAGCTAAACTTGTTTTATTTTTACTTTTTTTAATTTTCTCTGGAAGCGGAGTCCGTTTTCTAGCTTTGATCCAACTCTGCTGTGTAAATACAGTGAGGTGAAGATGGTACATTGTGGTTATACAAGTGGAAGGGAAGCATGGGAGAAAAAGCCTGACTAATATAGTATCTACCAACTCTTTGACTACAGTGTTACTAAAGTTTTGAATGAGGGTTTCAGTGATTAAAGATTGAGGCGAATCTTATTCTGTATTTTTCTTCCCATAAAAATAACAAAATCAATAATGCATTTATCCATCAATATTTTTTCACTTTACTACAGTGTCTGTGCCATTGGTTTCTAATGAAACTATATAATCTATAAAATGTAGTTTCATTTCATTCATAGTTTCATAGTGTTCTTAGTTGGAGTAATGTTAGGTTCTAATACTTCTTTTACAACCATGGAGCTCTGTGGCACAGAGGAATAGGCTGCACAAACATTACTTTATTATGGATTTATTGTTGCTTTTGGTCTTTTCATGGGATTTGATGACGACGAGAAAAATATAAATTGCTCTACTACAAAAACATAATTTATTACAGATAGGCCAGTTGTAGATGGATTCTTACAAAGGAGAGTGATGAATTCTATCAAGTAATAAAGCAAGAGAAAAATTAATTCAAAGGCAGCTACTCATTTTAATTAACACAAAGACAAAAAGCAGCAAGGCAGAGTGGCATGCTCTAATCAGAGTCCGCTGTAAGAACAGAACATGTGGAGGGAGAGGAAGGAAGTGAAGGTTTAAAGGTGGCAGGAATGAACGAGGTCCAACCGAGCAATGAAAGAATGAAAAGCCGAGGGAGCAGGTAAGGTTGCGATTTGTCACCAGCCAGCCCTTGAGCTTCACTAGGAGAGGCAGTAAGAGAAAAGAGAGTGAGAGTACGGGTGTTTTTTTTTTTGGTGGTCAAAGGAGGTGCCTGCCTGCGTGTGTGTGTGTAAGAGGCACAGGCACAGCCACTTTCTAGGCCTCCCACTCAGAGATACTGTAGCTCCGTGGTGACAGTATCCATGGTTACACCGGAGATATCACTTTTCCTTCAACTATAAATACCGCTAGTGGGGACACCTTGACACACATGCTTTCATACACACACACACACACACACACACACCCCATGGCATGCTGGTAGGAAGTAGAGTTGGTGAAGACAGAGATTGTGTTGCATTTGTACAGTTTGACCAAACACACACACACACACACTGAAGCTGTGTTTTATTAACATATCATATAACCTTACCACTGCACTTTCCTGCTTGGTCTTTGCCGTCCTTCAAACACATTGGTGTGTTTGTGCGCGCTTGTGCGTGCGTGCGTACGTGTGTGTGTGTATGAAGGAGATTAAGTTTCGCAATGTGTGTTAAAGACTAAGTTGTTGCTTAACCTGTGCTTTTTCATTTGAAATGTCTTTGTGTGTTTTCTCTCTCTCTCTCTCT
>JAVQJL010077323.1:0-15228 GCA_036024295.1 Nannoperca obscura
GATCTGGTCACCATGGCCGGCTTAAGTTCAATCAGCTGATCCCGGGTGTAAACAAAAGCGGCCATGAAGTTGTTGTTGCCCTCAGCTGACTGCAAGTGAAAGTCCCTCCAGAGTGAACAGAAACACCAAAAACCTCTTCACCAGCACATTTGTGGAGGCCACGACACCAACAAGTTAACACCAAACAAAAAGTACAAAGTTAAATAACAAAAAGATTTAAAAGAGCAAGTAAGACGAGCGGAGGACCCGTATCGGGCAGCACTCACTTACAAGCGCATGCCTCATGTTGTCATTACTGACTGTAGTCATATGTACATGCTATTGTGGTTAATTATGCATTCATGAGTTATAGTTCTTCACACACACTAAATTCAAGTTATTGGTGCCAAGATGAAAAAGGTTGAAGAACCCCTGCTCTGGTGGAAAAGTGAAGGGTTCAGTAAAATCACTAGGAATCATTTTCTCTGGAAGATTTAATGGAAACCTCGGGAATAGGTTTAAGGATACTGTAAAAGGATTAAGAGCAGAGTGAAGGACAAACAAACATGGCCATCCTTAGGTAGATTGTCCTTCACATAACGTAAACATGAAGATACACCTGCATCAAACGCTCTTTACATAACTGGATAATATGACAACTGAAACAAACTCACAAAAGCTCCTTGTTCAGTTCTTAATTAATCTGCTGTTGCTTGTTTCCTTTTCCTTTTTTTCCTTTCTTTTTTTTCTTTATTTTCCTGAGATTTATAAAAGCCTCCTACCTCACTCACGTTTTAGCACACAATATGACTGCATTGTTTTTTAATCACTTCAGTGTTCTCCGAACAAATACAGAGCAAATCTGAACCAATGTCTTCTGGTTGAAGTGTGCTGACACAGTTTGGTGTTTGAAAGTTTTATTCATTGATGGTTGGTTGGTTTGTTTTCAGGTGTTGGAACAGTAAAGTCAGATAAAAACAAAAACTATTTCCTCGTCTAAAACCAGCTGTAGAGCTCAGTCAGTGCACGTGTGTGTGGCTGTTTAAAATATACTAATTTACGCACATAGTCACAGTTCTCACAAATACAAATAGGTAGACATTCTCTCTCTCACTCTCTCTCACACACACACACACACACACACACACACACACACACACACACACACACACACAGATCTGGGTAGGGAAACAGGTGCTGACAGAACAGGTCAGCCACTCCTCAGCCACTTGTCCTCTTTCTCTTCACTGGAAACTTTCTGTGAACTTTGTTTTTGTATTATTTGCCAAATAAATGTGAAAGAAAACACTTTGATACATTGAGAAAAAACACAAATACACAAGCTTTAGCCAAACAGTAAAAACAGAAATCAAGAGGCTGTTCATTTAGTGAATGACGTTTACGTCCACAAGCAGCAGTTATAATCTTTCAGAATTGTTTTACTTTATTTGGTATTTTTCTCTCTAATGGACATTTCAGAGAGAGCATCAGGAAACATGATGAAAGAGAGAAAATAACAGACAGGCAAGAGTTAAACCACTGGTCCTCTAAAATGCAGGATTTGACATTTTGGCTTTTAACTGTAGCGCCATCTGGAGGCCAGTAAGTTTGCTAAACACAGTACAAAAATACATCTTCCCTCCAGGACTTGCCAAGCCACTTGTTTGTGGAAGCTTTGTTTGAGTTTGACTTATAATCCGGGCACACCCATTAGATTGTGTAATTATCCTAAAACAGCAGTCCCCAAACTTTTTAGCTTGTGACTTCCTTTTGCAAGACATCTTTTGTTTCAGTGCAGAGAGAAATGGGAGTGCAGTGACTGCAGAGGTGCAATTGTTTTATTCACCTTAATAGTTGTAACACCTTTTTAAAAGAAAATGCTGGCATGAGTGTATAGAATAGTTTTAATGGAGGAAAAGGAAGAGATAACAATTGACCAGTGTCTCTTCTCACTAATAATAATAATGAGGTAAACCCCATTATCTCACAGAGATTGTTTCACCTGAATAAATATGAAAGGGCTAAAGAAGTAAAACTAGATTTATGTTTTGACCTGGGTTTAGGTCAAAAAAGGTTTGACCTAAAGGTTTAAAATCACAGTCATAAATTAAACATCACTGGGCTTGTTTTACCAGATGTGTGTTAATCATCTACTGGCCAGATTGCTCTGGATAGTCATGGTTCCAAGCAGATGATTGTTATGTATTTTGGTGGCCCTCTGACTCGAGCACCACCTGCACGCCTTCTTGTCCTCAAGAAATATCTAAATGTAATGTGCAGATTGCCATGAAATTTGCAGAGCACATTTATGCTCCCAAAAGAAGAAATCTCTTTGATTTTAACTGACACCCATTATAGGAATAGCAATACCAGATTTTCTATCACTGTGATATTTTGGAATGTATAAAAGTTTCTTTATCACAAAGTCTGTCATCTTTTGATCACACAGCTGAAAGTTATATGATGTTTTTGTGTTTTCCCTCTCTGGCTATTGTCATCATGTCTTTACTTCTAACCATAAACAAACCATGTGGGAATCTAGGTGTGGTGTTGATTACAGCAACTTCTTGGTTAATGTGTTTTCCCTCTCAGAGAAAAGAATCCAGGTGTCAGTGCCAATATACAACTCATGTTGCATGCCTGAAAACAAACTAAATTATATATAAGAAGTGTTATTTTCTTTCAACAAATGTACAACCCCTTCTCCTCCAGGAATAAACTCTGAGGTGAAGTACTCCCTCCTGGCAGGCGACAGTGGCTACTTCTCTCTGGACGAGTTTTCGGGGGTCCTGCGGCTGGAGCGACCCCTGACGCCCGAAACCCCTCCCACCTTTGAGCTGAAGGTGATGGCCACTGATCGTGGCCTGCCTCGTCACCTCTACTCCGTTGCCACAGTGACAGTGGACGTGGTCTCCCTGGATGACTACCAGCCTGTCTTTCTGAGCTCAGAGTACACCGCTCAGCTCCCAGAATCCTTGGCAGTCGGGTCGGAGGTGCTGAGTGTCTCCGCCCTGACTAGAGATGGTGGAGGGCCGGATCCCATCTCCTACCGCATCGTGTCTGGCAACGAGGATGGAAAGTTCCTGCTGGACTTCCGGACAGGTTAGTCCATCTTTCTCACTACCGTTTACTACTCACTCATCCTCTGTTAACACTTGCATAATGTCTTCTGTGGTTCTGGAGGATTTTCCTCGTTGTGTGTTCATAAAGTTACAGCTAGACTAACCCAGACCTCAGAAAAGACTAGGTCAGAAAATAGTGTCCATGTTGCATGCTTTAATGAATAAGGAGTAAAAAACCCACAGTGCTTTATGAAGTCTCAAACAAGATGATTGCAGTGGATTATCTTTCCCCTTTGTCAGAGCAGGCGGAACACAATTAGCTGGTAGCTAACAGTGAATGTCTGCTGTTTGGTGCTGGACAGGGAGCGTACAGGGGATTTATCAGAGCTTCTTTGCTGAAAGAAAAACTGCTGCTTGAGAAAGAGCTGTTCAGAGCGGTGAGAGGCAATCAAAATAGTGAAGCTGTGGACTGTAAAACCAAAACAATGAGCTGAAAGATGCTAAAATGCTCCGTAGTGCTAAAGGGAACTGCAGAGTTGGTATCATCATCATATAATTGTCATTACAAGCAAGTCCTTTCACATCACACATTAGTCATGTGACTTATCATTAAAATAGAAATACTGACTAATTCAGCTTCAATTACGTGTTTATTAAACCCTTTTCCCATTTACTCCATTACTTCCCTGTTTCTTTAAATAAAAAGAATAAACATGGAAGAGGGACATGTTCAACTGCCTTTTAGTCCTTCCACTTACACAGGCTTCCTGTCTATTCAGCATTTGCATCACAATAATAATGGTAATATTTTGCGTGTGTATGCAATCCTAGGTGAAGGCCAGTTTTAATAAGCCACATCATTTAATGAGACTAAAAGACTAAGTTCTATTTCCTAAACTCTAATCATACACCTTCCTCTCTGTTTTCTTGTTTAAAATAATAAAATAATAATGTTCTGTCTTATGCTTGAGTACATTTTGTGACACAAAGTGAATCCATCATCCATCTTCCTTTTGTTTTTATAAATAAAAGTAGTTTTTTTTCTAAAAGTTGGGAGTTGGAGAGTTGATTTACCTGAAGTTTTCAGAAGCTCTGCTGGATTCAAAAACCTTCAGAGTTTGGGAGTGAACTGCAGCCTGCCCTTTGGACTGTGTGGGACCAACTGCCAATAAATCATTAAAGGGCAGCTGGTTAGTAGAACTGCGCTCATTGATCACTGTCCACGGCATTAGGGTTCATTATTTGGGGAGAGCAGAGAGTTTAAAAGTTTGAAAAGCTGAGACGTGATGATTCGAATCTTGGACTGCATTCTGCAGTGTAAGAAAAACTATGCTGGACAAATAAACAGGCAATAGGAATACATTAGATTTGCCAAGGCTGATAAGATTATTGGTATGTGTAATCAGTCAAGAATCAGAAAGTTCTTTGGGTCTGCTCGGATACTAAGCCAAACTGAAAGGAATCACAGCAGACTCAGGCAGTTGTTAAGAGGGTTGAGATTCGGTGTTGAGTTAGAGGGATTTATTAAAAGTGAAGCCTTCTTCAGTTGCTTTAGAAAGTTGCATTGATCCCTTTAAATGTGATACCAAGTGATACTAGGCTGAGGAAGACGGTAACTTTACAATCAACCTAGTGCAGTTTGACATGTCTCAGGTGTCAGATGGACGGAGGGTTACCCAAAATGACAGTCCACAAATATGTGTTTGAAAGAGTGTCTGCAAGAAGGATAAACTGCTAAGACACCACTCCGACACACCAGAACCACAAGGACAGCACAGTCACAGAGTGACATATACATTTTACATTTAGTAATAACATAGTAAAAAACTGTCCATGTGCATGGAATACGAATAGAAATAAATAACAGATGCAAATATATGGAAATATGTTGAATGTAGAAATTAGTGTACATATATTACTTTACATTACATACGTGTGAGTGTTAAGGTCCAGATAAACACTTGAAATGGGCTGAAATTTAAATCATACGGATACTCCCGACTACACGGATGCAGAAAGTGTAATCTGGGTTTTAAGCCTCCTTCAGGCAGACTACAAATGCAAAGAAGCATAAAATACTTGCTGCGATACTTTTCCAGAGTCATAGTATTTTAAACCTTTGTGCAGTGTTTTGGAGTCTGATAAACCTTTAAACCATGGATCTTTTGCATAAACTGGACTTACTATTTTATTTTTTAAGAATGAAGAAAAACCTTTTTTGGAAGGCAAGAGACGGTCTTCAAAAAGTTGCATGAATATCAGCACTTGGTTTCAAGGTAAGGTTGGATTTAGGCATGTTGTTCTGATGGTTACGATCAAGAATAAACTATGTCAACTATGTCCATGTTTCTTCCTTCTGAGAAGTCACATCACGCTGTGCAGAATGAGCTTAGACGGCTTTGCGCAAAACACAGATATGAACCCTTATTGACAGAAAGCTGGCAGTAGTAGTAGGCGCTGCACAGAAACCATTTCTCCAATTATATTAAGGACACAACGCGCAGGATTTTAACAGCAATAAGTCACTGCCACAATAAACCTCAGTCATTAGCACAATTACCTGCACAAACACGACCTTTTGCATCTTGTGGTTGTGTGAATGTGGGAGGGAAAATCTGCTGGATTGTGGGAATGATTTACACTAATAGTACAAAAAGGGCTTGTTGTTATAGAGCTTGCTGCAGTGGCAGGTGGTGTAAAAGGAGTTCAGGCAAGAAAACACGGAAGTTGCCAGAGAGCCAAAAGACTTCATGCTTGTTGTCAACAGCTTTCGAACTTTTGAAAGGTTCACAGCTGAGGCTGTTTGTGTTTGTGTGTTTTTTTTTTTTTGAAGCAAACAAAAGAGACAATAACATCAACATAAGGCAAATACCCTATTCCCAACATAGTACAGACTTACACCAATAAAATGCAAAGGTAGAGAGAAAAGTGTGCTGTGAAAGTACATATAAACAAACAAAAATACAATATGCCAGCTGAAGTTACACTGTAATTAGCTGTTGTTCTCCTTTAATCATTAAAGCAATGGAAAGAAAGCAGCTCCAGTGATTTCAACACATATGATCACACCGAGCTGCATAAACCTGGGAAAACCAGGAAGGTTTGCAATCAGATGAGATACAAGAAATAAAAACTGTAAATGGGGCCACTGATGCATCAAGCCTGTAAAAATCCAACAGTGCAGTAAAGCAGCCCTCCTTGTTCATTTGCAGAATTGCCCACACCAGCCTCACAGACCCAGAGATAATTACAGGATTGCAAGTTGCTTTATGTCGGAGCCTCTGATTTGACTCAGATCTGATTCTCAATGTAGAAACCACTGATTTTGTTCTTATCAGCCACCATCAAAAATCCTCTGAGCAAGGCACTCAACCCTCTTTTAGTGCCTAGACGTGTATACATGAGCAGTAGAGGTAAAAGTACACAAGAGTATGAATGAGACTTGGGAGAGAAACTGGAGCACAGCCAACCTTCTACAAGTAAAAGAAGGGAAAAATATTAAATATCCAAATAAATAAATAACACAGCTTGGATCATTCAGACATTGTGAAAATCTCCTTGATCTCAGAGAAATCAATAAAGTGAGATCTGTGCAGTGTGTACGAGGCACAAATAATATACTTGTTGGAACCTGGATTCCTTTAAGGGGAATGGTAGATGGTTGGTTTTGTTGGGTCCCATTTTGTTTTATCTTAATGAAGTGTGGCTCAGCAGACTAGGCTGCGTTTCTCCCCTACACACTTTGCTAGATACAATGCGCTGCAGCCGACAGATGCACTCAGGCTTTGTGCGGTATAATAAGCTGACTAACTGAGGTATCCTGTCTCCTCAGACCCGTTCAGTGTAATAAAGATACAAAATGTATATCAATTTACCCTCTCCTGTCTCCAAACGAACATGAAAGCTGGCTCATCAGAACCATAATGCATGTTTAGATCTGGTTTGTTGGCAGTTGAGAAGGCAAACACGGACTGAGATGGGTAAAGCCATGAATATGCATAAATATATACAATATTACCAGACTTGTCCTTTGAAAGCACCTCAGTAGCAGCTGCTGAAAGAGAAGATGACTTTTATCATTTACTCTTCCATCCAAATGTTTCTAGCAGATCCTGCTGGGATTTAAAACAGCAGCCTTCTGTCTTTGGTCAGCAGATTTGATTTTTGTATCATAATATCCCGTCAAAAATGATCAGCTGTTACAGCATGCAGCTGGTACAATTTTGGTAAAACTCAATTTCAATGACATCAACTTAAACTGAAAGATTGTACTTTCATTCTCACAATTGAGTAAGAACAAGGGGGATATTCAGCATTTTTGCTTGAACTTGCTTGGACTTCAACAACTCATTAGTTATCAGAATAGTTGCCAGTTAATTCTTTAATCTATAATTTCTTAATCGACTGGTTGATCAACTAATCTTTTCAGCCCTAGTAACTTGCAAATTGTTCCATTCTTCCCTGACCTTTTCTTGTCTTTTACAAATTACACTGCAAAATCAAGCTTAGAGACAAGTCATTTATATCCAGTAGAAACCACACACCAAACATTCAATAGCAAGGCTGTGTTGATGAAATGATTGGAGGAGGAGAAAGCTGGAGGTGAAAAGGTCTATCTGTTAAAGTGGAGCAGGTTTACGACAGGTCAGACACATGAAGACCAAACCATCTCAACCAAAAGCAGTGACTCAATAAGAAAAAAACTGTGGACATAAAACAGGATATCTCTTTAAGGACTCTGACATTTTTTTATTGCCACCATAAATTGAAGTTAAACTTCACATGTGGATGACAGATAACACATGAAGACAGCAGCCAGCTGTGGAGAGATCTATAGTTCCTGAAAGGTTAAACTCACAGCTTCACTAAGCAGACAAAAGGGAGAGTTCACTATCTATGTCACATGATGCCACACATGCAGTATGTGTTTGACTATGGAGGGAATTATCATCCAAAGCACCTTGTTTGCACCATAAGATTATACATTTTAAACAGTATGTTTGTCATTTACATACACAATGCATAATACATAGATGACTGCATTTCACTATGATCACAGTATGAGACAGAGAGAGGCGGTGAATACAGTTCATATGTGCAATTGAAAAGCAGCGTTGGTGAGTATGAAAATGCATGGAATTAAGCTCATTGTGAGTTTTAGCTAAAACTTGATACTATACAGACATGTGTAAATTATTACACTGCAGAGAATATCTGAAGATGGCAAAGTTCTCAATTTTGTTGTTATCCTTTTTTATCCATCCAGCTTTTTGTTTTGTTCCTGGTGTATAATGAGCATCACAGTCTGAGTATTATACATGCTGCTGTGGCTTCACACTGTTTTCTTGCTGTAATAAGTAATTGAAGCTATAGTATCTATGTGACTGAAATATTAAAACCAAAGATGCAGTTTTTTATATGGCTTCAACATACTCTAGATGTGCTGTTGGTAGTTTTGAAAAACATTGGAGGTCTTGACTGGAATTTAAAACAAAGTTCTGTGGCTTTGAAGAGTGTTGAACCATGCAACATGTATTTGTAATGATAGACCCAGAGGTGAAGCTGACAGGGGTGAAGAGTTTGTAGAACTTCACAGAAGAAAATCAAGATCTTGTTCATTTTATGAATCCCACAGTATTTTGCTCATAAGGTGAACTGGGCAGCTGTGTACAGTTAGTGAACTTTGTACTTGTGTTGAATATCAGAGGTTATTGTTTAAAAGGATTTCATCACCCCCAACAAATCGACTCGTCTTCAGCCACCCGGTCAGTCTGATGTTTTAAAATAAAGTAGACCAAAGGTATAATAGCTGGAAAAGATCTGGCGTTCTGTGAGTCTCGCTTTCTCTGATTCTTACTCTTGATTCTTGTGCCGAATCACTTTTGTATTTATTTTACTTTATGTACAAATGAGTTGAATCTATATTGCACCTTCTCATACTTTTCAATAAGAATAATTCAGTGTTTATCCTGCGGTTTTGCAGGTCTTCTGACCCTCATTGCACCACTGGACTTTGAAGTTTCCCGGGAGCACTACCTGTCTGTAGAGGGAAGTCGTGGCAAGTCGTCCCTCAGCGACATCACCACAGTTATCATCAACGTGACGGACGTGAACGACAACATGCCAGTGTTTGGACGGGGCGACTACAGCGCAGAGATATCAGAGGATCTGACACCTGGAAGCCTGGTGATGAAGGTAAGAGCTAAGATAAGACACACACAGATACATGTTTACATACAGTATTTGTTGGGAAAACATTTTTTTGAACAAAAATGGCGTTTGACCTTCAAGCATTTAAACAGTTTTAGAAGGAAAGTGTAATTTAGATAAGTTAAAAACTGGTCTCAACGTTCAACTCGTGGCCCTAGAGGCTGCACTGCTACCTGGAGCAACTCAGAAACTGAGCAGGTGATACGACAGGTGAAGGCATATTTTTTGTCATTTATTTATTTATGTGGCTCAATTGATTGTAATAACAAAATGAATTTAAACACACATAATAAATAATACCTTTCTCTATAATTCATTATGCTTAAATTCTTAAATTCAAAGTAAATATGATACTCGTCTCCCAAACGATTGTCAGATCCTCTGGTTTCTATGCAGCCCTTTACATCTTCCAATGACCTTTTGATTGTGGTGTTCACTCTAAAATTAATAGCCTGGACTTTTGGTTCTTACAATAAATTAATTACTTTTTAATTCTATAATATACACCGAGAATATGGGGCAAAAATAATCAATCGCTGAATTGAATTGGATTTTCAATAAAAGATATTTTCAAGGTTCAATTTAATTGAAGGACATTTATCCATTATGTGTAGCTTCAGAACTAATTATTATAATAATAAATTAATTAAACATGTGTAGGTACATACCTGACAGCTTGCTGATGATTCAGGTAATAAAAATAAAAGATTACACACAAACAAGTTTAGGACAAACGCAGAGAATTCTTGTGAACTCATGAAAAATCACACATATTTGTAATTCCATAGACACAATAACAACATGGCAGTATGAGATGATCTGACAGGCTGTCGATGAGGTACATGTAAAAAAAACAAGATCAAACACACACACATGCACACACACAAACACAGTTATCCGACAACATGTCAGCCGTCATCTGTCAGGCCAGCAGCAGAGATAACACAGCAATAACACAGCTCAGTGGCTCGCTGATGGTTGGACCACGGATGGATGATGAGTCTGTAATCCTATGGTTTCATATTTTACATTTTTCTTCTCCTGTGCTCTGTTCCCATTTCTCCATTTTCACCATTTAACTACAACATGTGGCAGTTGTGAAATGTTTTAACTGTTTTCACATAATTGGTCTCCTCTTGTCAGCAGAGAAAATAACATGATTCATTGTTACATTGTTACTAAAACCTTGGCAATAAAGAGGAAATTTCAGCTCACATTATGGTTTTATTGTCTCCATTTTAAAGAGTCATCTTTGTCTATTATTAAGACCAAAAGTCTTTTCTACAAGTGTTTCATAAATTTTCCGGAAATGAATGTGAATAAAATAAGTATCATTCTACAAAATACTCAAAACAACTTTAATCTTACCACTTCCTCTTGTTTTAAGTTAGAAGACTAATAGTAAAATAATGTTTGATTAGATGTAGTGTTCTGTTTTGTGACAAACAGAAAGAAGACTACTGTATAACATCCGTGAAGTTAAAGAGATGCAATAGAACAATAACAATGCCCAACAATCATAAAGAAAGGTCAGGGGTCACGGTTAGCTACAGAGCAACACTTCTGACGCAGGTTAAAGACATGTCAGCAAGGCTCTTTGCTCATTCAAAGGTTTGAATGTGGATCCTTGTGTGGGTGTAAATGTTGTCAGTCAAGACAATGAATTAATTGAAAAGTGTGACCCCAAAAACACATGAAAGAGAAAAGGCTAAAACATGCTAATATTATTGTCAAGTTAAAAACAAAGGAAAGACAAGCTAATATTTTAGTGAAATGAAAAACACTATAACAAGCCAAATCAAGGTAAAATCAAGGCTAAAACAAGCTAATATAGTTGTCAAGTCAAAGTCTTGGCTAACAAGTTAAAGTTTGTTTTAGGGTATAATTAAGCTTGCAGTCCAAATCAAAACTAAGCTAAATATGACACATTTTGTTTTCAAGTTCAAACCAAGGCAAAAACCAAGCTAAAGTAGTTGTCAAGTCAAAGCTGAGGCTAAAACAACTAAATATTGTTGTCAGGCTAAAATGAGACTATAACCTAAAACCAGATCTGAAGCAAGCTTGAATAATAAGTAGAAGTAACCAGAAACTAGAAGCCTTCATCGCAACAAGCCAATATTGTTTCCATGCTAATATGGCTTAAACAAGCTGAACGGCACACAAGTGCACATTTTCTGCATTACTAATTTATTAGGTAGAAAGACATTTAATCCAGTCAATCAAACTAAAAAAGGGCATCACCCAGGAGAAATTCCAATAGTAATGTTTCATTGTATCATATATTAAAAGTATATCTTCATGGATTTAATGGGACAGATGCTATGTTTAAGGTCAAACGCAAAGTTTTGATGTTTTAGAATGACGCTGTCTGGGTAAAATGCTGTTAATACTGGAGGGTGTATGTACAGCTTTCCAACATATTTGTTGTTTTCCTACGTTTATGGAGTCAATCTTTTCAATTAATTCATTGTCTTGACTGACAACATTTACAACCACACAAGGATCCACATTCAAACCTTTGAATGAGCTTGCTGACATGTCTTTAACCTGCGTCAGAGGTGCTCTTCTGTAGTTAACCGTGACCCCTGACCTTTCTTTATGATTGTTGGGCATTGTTATTATTCTATTGCATCTGCAGGCATAGCAGTATAGCATGTAGACCTTTCATCTGACCTTCTGCCTTCTGACTTCTATTGTCCCCCAGGAAGAGGCAAGATAAAAGAGAATTTCTTTACATGGGAAAAAGTATTATTCCTCCCTTCTCTTTCTTAACCTTCAGGTAACAGCCACAGATCAGGATGGTCCAATCAACAATCTGCTGCGTTACTCCATAGTGAGTGGAGACCCTATGCAGCAGTTCTCTATTCACTCTCGCAGTGGAGAGATCACTGTCCGCACTGCGCTGGACAGGGAAGAGGTCAGTGTGTTTCTTTGTGTGTTTAAAATAAATAAATATTAACAAGGAAAAAAGACATCTATCTATTCTATATTGTTTCTCAAACACAAGAAATAAAGGATGATTGATTCATTTGTTGAAAGAAAAGTGGTTGTTTCACCATCACTTAGAAAGATAAAGAAACAGCAACAGAATAAAACGGAAAAAACTGTACAAAATCAACAAAGTTAAATAAAAGGAAAAAAATACTTTTTTTACCTGTCTCTCCTCTCCAGATCCCTCATTACTCTCTGACGGTGCAGGCTGCAGACGAAGGTGATCACCCTCTGTCCTCGGCCGTTCTCATCACCATCACCGTCACTGATGTCAACGACAACCCACCCGTCTTCTCCCAGGTCAACCACAGTCTGCTACTGCCGGTATGTCAACCAGAACATCTCACACAACATGTCATACTTGCACACCAATTTACACATTCACATGAAGATCACATTCTAAAAGGTGGACCTGCGAAGTTAACAATATTTGCAATTTTGAATGAAAAATATGGCTTATGCTTAAAGGAGCCTATCGGACCACATGTTCTTGCTTGGAAAAATCCTTCACATGTGTGCTCTCCTATAATTAGGAGTACACTCTTTTGCCTTTGACCATGTTTAATTACATTTTTTGACCCCTGCGGGACACCATAGGCAAGTCTGAGAGTTTCTTCCCTTCTGGTCAGGAAAAACAGCTTCAGTTTTATGTTCAGAAACCAACCAGGTTTGCCGGCTGGAGCGGTTAAAAGCATCCTAGCACAATTTGGCCTGCAGTAGAAGAAAACATGACCTCACACAGACCACTGTATCAACAAAAAGTCTACAAGCAATGGAAAAAAAGTCAAATGTACCCAGAAAGCTCTGGAAAAGAATCAGCTACCGCAAAAAAACTCTGGTATCCTGAGCAGCAGTCGCATTCATGTGTGAAATTCGACAACTCAATGGAATAATATGAACACAGGGACTTGTGAAGATGAGCAATCCATGCAACTCCTCATGAAAAGCCAGTTTAGTTCTTATGTTCATGATGTGTTAGTAACCTGAAAAAACCTGAGTTTTAATGTATTTCCCAAAAACAGCCATCAGTAGCGCCAAATATTCCTCTAGGCTGTAAATGTCTACCTGCTCTGCTCCTGACTGCCTAACAAGGTGGTAATGAAGACAGATGAACTAATGACTGAAGATAATTAAAGAGAAACCACTAAAGATTTTCATTTTCTATTAATCTATCTATCTTTCTGTTTCATTAGAACTCTCTTTCTCCTTCTCCAACACACTCCAGTGAAGATATGCTGACCTGTACGTGCTGCTCCATCATAACTGTGGTGCTCAGAGCTCATTAAAACTGTGTGCTGAGAGTTCAAGGGTGAAACTCTTCAGAGAGGCAGAACCAGAGTAGAGTTTCTGCACTTTGTGGGGATCAAAGAGGCAGGAAGATCAGCTGTCATGATTTGTTGGTGTGTTAGTGTGTGTGTTTGCTTGCAGGACATCAGTTTCACCCTTTCACCTAACACCTCTAATTACAGGGCAAGTCTTCTGGTGTGGAAAAACTTTTAACAGGCAATTTACCTCCACTTTTGTGTGTGAAAGCCTGTATCACTGCATGCTTCGGCCTGACGTAGTTGCCTACATGCCTGTGAGCACACTCGTGTATCTTCGTACGTGTGTGTTCAGAGTTTCAACCACACTGGCTGTTGCTTACTGACCAATTAAAGTTGTCTCTGCCAGCTCTACATTAATCTGCATGCTGCAGTTCTGCCAGCTTAGAAACTCTTATCCAGTCACAGAATAGCTGGTTCACAAGCCAAAATGTCTGTGTTGTGTGGTGATGAATCCAAACTCGATATTGTCCCATCTGCTATTGTCTCCACAGCCAGCTCAGCCTGATGAAGAAAGCTCTGATTGCATTAAACAGATCAATGTGTGTGAAACTGGGAAAGGAGTTGTTTTTTTGTTACAGGTCAGCATTCTCTCTCCTGTAGCCATTACATGCCTTTGTTTGACTATTTGTCACTGTTGGATGCCCACTTTAACAACTGGCTGTTGTAATGAAGTGTAAGCGCCATATTGGGCTCCAGTGGAATTTGAGTATTTCACTAAAAGCAACAGATGGGCAGGTAATTCAGTATCTTCCTCAAAGGATGCAGAAGCGCTACAACAAAGCGATAAATCACATTAAGTGGTTGATTTACTGCACATCCTAGAAATACTGACTGAAGTTCATTTTCACTCCAGCATGCTAAACATTGACACATGAATAATAATCCATGTGAGCGTGTTTCACTCTGTTGAACTGCAGCTATGAAATTTGAGGAAGGTGACTTAAAAATCAATGGTTTTAGATTTTGTAAAAGTATTGATTTTGTGACTTGCAAGTCAAAAGACATCAATATGTGTTGGTAAAATTTTTGTTAAATTTAAAATTAGGTTCATTTGGTCGAAAATGAAAGTTATTAAACATCTAGCATTTCAATTACTGTATTTTGACATATGCTGTAGTTAACTTTTGCTCCATATTTAAATATAGCAATTTAAAGTAAAAGTGTGTAGAACTTTCATTTTGTACTTTCTAATTTTTCTACTAGCGAAAGCTTTTGCCATCAGAATACGCCGTAGCACCAACTGAATCAGTGCTTATGGTCGAGAGTTTTATAGCTGCAAAAGACCAAATGGTTCCTTACTGAGAAACACATTTTTAAGGCAACCATTACAAGCTGATGTTTACATGACTAACATTTTACACAGATTTTTAAAAATGGTGGTTGCCAGTGCTCATGTGTTTGACCAATCACCATACACCTACATAACTCAAGGTTCCTCTTGTGCTGGGAGTCCCTACTCTGAAGTTGGAGCTAAAACGATCCCTCAAAACAGCATTCTAAGATCTAAGAACTACAATCAGTTCTTGCATTGCGGACACAATAAAAAATTAAAGCTGCAAGCAGCATTGAAGGGCCCTCGCCAACGTGGGCAGGTCGGGGCATGCTGCGGTCGAAGCATGTGGCAGCCTCCACTTAAAGCACTTGAGAGGACAGCGAATGCG
>JAVQJL010077326.1:0-13375 GCA_036024295.1 Nannoperca obscura
AGGGGATGGTTAAGGATGGTATTTATGCAGGATGGTGTAGTGTCGTGGTTGACGTAATTAGGGTGTGGTCCTGCTCCCGAAATTCCGCTAAATAGCAACAATTAAAAAGGGAAAAGAACAGCTATGCATATGAATTTGTGTATTTCACATGGAAGAGAAAATAAACAATTAAAATAATGAAATCAGCAAGTCAGGCACATCTTTGATTAATGCTTTTTTATGAACAATAATTTACATCTTACAAAATGAAATAATTATTTTAGTAATTATTTGTTTAAACAGTGAACGTTTGCATTACTGTACACTGTATTTAAAGACACACCGGCTTTACAATCATGCTGATCTCTAGTTGTATTGTAATATTAATACACTCAGTACAGTTACAACATATTGCAGTTAATTGGCATTAAACTCTTGTTACAGGATTTATCCATGTGTTTGTTTGTGTGTGTGTGTGTATGTGTTATCCTGTTAAATTGACAAATTTAAAATGATATTCCACACAAAACCTATCTCTTGAGTATTAAACACTAGGCTTAGAAGATGGCTGTTTGTGTGTAGTTTGTTCTTTAACAGAGAACAGAAGGTGCAGTCAGCTTATGTTCCTGACAGGTAGAAAAAAAGTTCTTCTTAACATTAGAAAATCTGGAGGGCTGTTTGGTACACTGTGCAAATGCCTTGAGAAATAGATATATAATGCAAAAATACCTTTTCTAAAAGAATTTTGGAAGCAAAAGGAAAAAAAGGAGCTGTTTACAAGTTTGCCAAGCTTTTACAAAAATTGATAGTTATATACCGAATGCTAAGGAGAAAAATATATGTTCTTGTGGTGGTGTTTGTATCTTTTAGCAATGTTTGTGTTTGCGTGTGTTTGCATGATTGCATGCACATCTTGAAGTGAAAAGGCTCCATAGAAAACTTGCACTGGGTCCCGTCATTAGTAGCACTGATTTCTTTGGATATCCTGACAATTTTGTAGCTGCTGTGAAGCCAAGCTGACCACTGCCACTGTTCTTTATAATGTAGCAACCTTTTACAACCACAAATCAAGTTTGTCTGTAGTCAGTGTTTCCTACTGATAAGATGCATTTTGGGTGGACTGTTTGGGGGTATAATTGTGTTGAAAGGTATTTTATTATGAAATGATCAACATTAAAAGTTTTAAAACTTGCCCATGCAGCTGAGGGATGTTTTCAGTACCTTTACAAGAACGTTTAGGGTTCTTGCCATCCCCACATATAGCTCCTAACCAAACAAAGAGCTTTGCTACATGCATTACATACCACTGTATGGGTCTACAAAACACTTTTAGAAAATGTTTAAATGAGACATGCAGCATTGCTTGTACAAGGTTATTGACTCAAGCACTTTGATTATTCGTCCCAGGTCACTGGGACCACATCTGTGGATTTCTATCCATCCACTGCTAAGTGAAAATCAAAGGGACAAGATGTAATGGTATGGGAATTAAGTCACATGTATCCTGATGATTTTTCTCTTTGTTCTTATGGCCCTGAATGGTGACGTTCATCACTGTTACGGATTCACTGCTTAACTTCACTGCTCTCCCCCATTTGATCAACCCAATGATTGGAGAAGTTAGAGACCTTTGGGGTGCGTCTCCCCGCCCTTATACCAATCCTGGTTCCAGATTGTGGGTATCCTCCACCTTCCTGGGCCTGCTGGATCCTGAAGGCCTCTCTCATGTTCTGAGCTCGGACCTCCTTGCTCTGGATCTCTTCTACTACTCGATTAGGGAACCAGCCCCTTTCGCCGTCATGTAGCCTTTCACCCATCATCCAGCCTGGAATACGGAAGACACAGAAAGATCAGAGGTGACATGAAGATGGAAATTACGGAAAACAATTCAAAGACAAAACATTTTGAGATCTTTATCTAAATTTTTAATTCTTCTTCTTTTTTATTTTATTTTTTACAAGCAATAGCTTCAAAGAGGATATAAATGCAGATCTGTGCCTCCACACACCGTCGTCTGTTCTCTCTAGGAGGTTCAAAACATCAGCCATCTCAATGGAGAGTTCATCTGGCTCCTGAGATGAGTAAGACTGAATACACTGCACCTGTGGAGAGTCTGATAAATATCACAGATGGATTACTTTCATATCTCCACATCGCCATGTTGAGGATTGCACTCAGTGTTGGTGTAATATTCTGTCTCACCTGCTTGATGGGCACTAGTAGACATAAAGCGTGTGCGCCGGTTAGGAGTGAGAGCACACATCCATCGCAGCTTATCACTCCTGTCCACAGGATGCGCCATTGATTAGTAATCAGTTAAAGGTAAATTCATTTTTATAACCTGAGTTGCTGTCAAAAAATAATCACATATTGTCTTAATGAATTCTCTAATAATTGATATGTATGTATCTATTTATCTTATTTTTTTATTTTAGTTGCTAATGCAGTGCACTAGATATTTAGATATGTTTGTGTTGTGCTCTGTGTGTCTGCTGTCATTAAGATTTCTATTAAATAAATGTAAATTCATGTTTCTTTTCCCCTCCCCAACTACACACCTGTCATTGACCCTAGAAAAATTCCAGTCTGTTCTACCTGTCACAAAAGCTATTGTACATTGGGCCAAAAGCTCAAACAACTATGTGTAAGTACTGTCAAATGTGGAAGTAGAAACATAAATCTGTTATATTAATGTGGAAATAACTGATGAACATTATTTGTATTATTAGACAGCAAATCGGCCACATGTTTTGAATTATGACAAATGAGTAGGGACAGGACAAAAAAGAGGCATAAAGAAATAGTGCTTAATTAGTAGTTCAATAAACCTTTCATTTATGATGAACCTGGTTATGTGAGTTTGTGTTGATGAAGTATTAAGGTCAAAACTTTGTGGCAACCTCAGAAATTCGTCTTCATCATTTGTACCATGTGTAATGTTAATATAATTTTGGTCTCTTTGAGTATTATTAATTATTCATTATCGTAACATATTTTGGTATCCTTTAAGCCTTTTCTTCTACATTAGGCTAGAGTTAGGTTAAAAGTGGACCAAAGTCCATCTTTTCATGTGGTCTTACCATTTTCTCTTACTAGCTGTATCCACATCCACAACAACCACTCAGTGGAATCCTATGCTGATTTTGCTTCAGATACTTACATACTGGAGGTCTTGAGCATGTAGTTGACTGAACGCTCCTCTTGGTTCTCCAGCAGTTTAAGATTGAAGACATTGGCCAGTAGCTGGCCCTGGTCTTCAAGATCTTCGGTCCTCAACATGGCTCGCGTACATGAGTCGAGAACCTGGAACTTATCCCCGCTGATAACAAGTTGACTGAATTTACATTCCCTGCTCTCAGTGAAACAATCTCCAGATATTTGAATGTAAACACAAACAGCAGTTTATTAGGTACACTTAAATAAAACTAATGCAGTCTTGTACATCAGTCCTGCGATAACTTGTTGTCCAGCTATACAGTCATTTTAGAAGATGTATTTTATGGTGGTGATCAGTTTTATTTTGTTATACTGATTTATACTGATTTTATACTGATACTTATTATTTTGTCCACCCCATTTTTATATTGGCTAAATAAAAGAAACACCTCTCTGAATAATGCAGTACAGTTCAACAGCTACATCCTCCAAAAGTTGAATCACTCTAAAATAATTTAAACAAAAACTGAACATTATAACCCTCATAAAAGTAGGATTTATTGCAGGACTGTTGCATTAGACTGTATTTTAGCTAGCTGTACTGTAACTGGCAACTGAGTGTAAAGACACTGACACAACCAGCCATTTGTTTAAACACAAGAGAATACCTTACCTAGAGCTGCGCTTGGTGACCAACAGCAGATTGTTAAAAAGGAACAAGTAGACTGGTTGGTAGAGTTTACGACTCCGCATGGTCCTAGTGCTCTTGGGTCCAGCCATCAGCTGCACTTCACCCTTCTTTAGCAACCAACGCGAGTGGGAAATGATGGGCACAGACTACAGGGGTTAACAAAGGTAAAAAAGAAAGGGGTAAGTAAGGTTTACTCTAATGTTTCAACAACAAATTAATGAAACTGTATTATATGCTTCACAGTGCCATTCTGATGCTTTAGTTTGTAATTTGGTCACTTTAGACATTAAAGAATACCTGTAGTGACTTGTTTAACTTTAACTGATATTTGTATTTGCAACTGTGTTTTCTTTGACCTCTTTGACCACAAGTAGGTGTAGAACACCTGCCTTCAATACCAAAGTTAAATCAATTGTGATCAGTTAAAACAATTCAAACATTACTTTCAAATGAATGAAAATAAAGCAATCATTAATGAATTTCAGAGGAATTGCGTGTTTGTTTGTTTTAATAATCTCATTGTTCTGTAAATTCTGAAAGTCTGTTAAAACTAAAAAACATGAGCCTTAATCACATTGAATCAAAAGTAATCTTAATTATGCCACAATTGTCTTCTCTACTAGCACTATTATCAGGAAAAATATCAGGCTACTGTATTGTACAGCCAGGTTTAGAAGTGATTAGACTTGTTATGAGGTCTTCCCCACCGTTCCACATTTACATACAACAGCTAGTTGCAGCAAACAGAGCTTTTCTCTCGATATTGGAAGTAATACTTAAATGTTGGTTGGTGGAATGAAGCTGACCACTTCAACCATAATGATGCATGGAAGTCCAGTGAGAAATGGTTGCTATTAGTAACACAGTAATAACATACTGTCTGGCAACTGTCTGACACTGTCTGATAACCTGGTTGGTTAATAGCAACACAGTTTAATGACGCATCAACTACAGATGTAGTTTTCAAAAAGCAATTGATTGATTGAAACTTGAATCATCATAAAACTGTTGCACTGACAATATGTGTTCATGAACAACAGTAATAACAGCAGTAATCCACAGATTTATATTTCACATGTGAATAGATGATACTGCAATGTAGATTTTGGTTTACTTATGTAAACATGCAGGTGCATGGAGGATTCTGAACGGACAATAAGCTTCGAGACACGCTCCTGAGCAATGTGCACAGCCTTTTAAGACTGATAAAGTTTCTGTCTCAGTTTTATCCTACACTGCACTCGCCTGGGTTTGTTTGTTTCCGTGGTGTGCCCACAGCCAGTGTCTACCTCCAGGTATCCAGGGGGGTGGTCTGGCCTGGAATCTGATAATCTGATCTGACAATCTCTGACTGAGATTCCGGGCGCTACTCGTTGCTGAAAAGAATTGAATAGAATTTTTGATACATCTACTACTGAGGTAAATTTTTTTTTAGCTGTATAACGTTAGGCGGAATTAATTTGAAATGGGGTACTGCGTTCAGGCTGCGGAGGAGCGGCGAAAAGTTGAAACAGATGCAACTTTTGGAGAAACGCAGCCCGATGTCACACTGCAGCTGCCAATCACACCGGCGATCAGATCGACAGATGCCCAGGTGAAGAAGAACTAAGTTTACCTGTAGCATTAGCTGTTTACTTAATATTCCACTGTTGACTGAGCATCTGTGAATATAGAAAAGACTGATCAATCGGCTCTGTGATTACAGAACATCAGCTCTTTTTTGGATTATAAAAGTTAAAAAGAGAGACAAATAACTCATGTATACACAAGTAACGCATGTATCACTTATTAAAGAACTTAACGTAGCTCCCATCAGTGACAAACCAGGGTGATGTCTTTTCAAATTATCAGACAATTTTCTCGTTGCACAATGTCTACACACAGTTTTGTCCACCACCTTTTTTCTATCAAGATATTTAACTGGGAGGCCAAAATTCTGCCATACCTGGCATCACGTTGAGACTTAAAAAAAGCCTCTTGGAGCCATACTCTAAAACGCACAGGAAGTCAGTTATTCTGAATTCAAAGGTTTTGCCATTTCCAAGCTTCTTATTTTAATGAACTCCTCCTAGAAAATTCATCAGATCCTTTTCAAATTTGGGCTGTTTAACCTTATAGATCTTTGCCATGTTTTTGTTGAACATTTGACATGACAGAAAACCTTCGCCAACATTGATCACAACAAAATATGTTGTAACACATTGTAATAACTGTGAGCATAATTTATGACGTTATATTGTTAGGGAAAACCCTGAATCTTTTTTATGATCGCTTAGTATATTTTCTTCTCATTCAACTAACACACTCTGAAAAAAAAGTGTGTTAGGGAAACCCCTGATTACTTCAATTTTTATGCGTGCTGAGATGAATGATCTGTGTGTGCCGACCACGTCACCGGCCCCTTATGGCCGAAATCTTCACATTTCTCCCGGTAAACCTCTCGTTGCCTGGTGTGCGCACATGTGCGTGGGCCCTTCAATGCTGCTTGCAGCTTTAATTATAAGTTTGTATCCTTTACACCCTGCAGAGGCATCTTAATTGGTCTTCTCATGTAATGTAATTACCATTGACTAATGATCATCGGAATGCAATTACTAGGGAAATACGATGTGATTGTGTGATACTTCTTCTCCCATCTTCTCCTACCTCTCCCACTTTTATCTAAGCATAGCTTGTGATAGGTTGTGGGCTACAGATGACAGATGTCTCCAAAACTGGGCAAAAGAAAGCCAAATTCCTCAGTTACATTTCTTAAACCTTTGGAATATGACAGGCTTTTATTTTATTTTTTATGTTTTAATTTTTTATTATTTATGGTTTGAAATCCAGATTTATAGAAAGTGGTTTCTAAATTGGAACACAGCTGTAGTCAAAAAATCCCCTTAATTCATAGCACCATTTTTGCATTGCACTGCTTGATATTTACTAACAGATGTGCAGACCCTCTCCAAATCTGCAATGTGCCATCATGAAAACAGATTTCATTACAGTTGGAAATGCAAGACAAGATAGTTTACCTTGGATTTAAACTCCAGTGTTTTCTCAATGCTGATAAGCTCCTCAGTGCGACTCATTTTTCTCACCCCCTCGTTACACTCTTTCACAATCTGAAGAAGAGATCATATACACCATCAGTCGATATCCTTAAAAAATCACGATATTGTTTTCTCTTCTTTATAGCTTGCATGCGTTTTCTTTCAATAAGAAAACTAAAATAAAAGTGTGTTGTTTATTTCTATAAAATGGGGGGGGGCTTGGGCTTGATGTAACCAGTTAAGAGCTGTCTGAGAATCTACCAAAATTGTGGTCCACATTGTGCTCCACCAGAGGGATCTGTCTACATCACAATTCTAATGTGGCTTTGTTGTCTTTATGAGTGTCAGTCTGGGCCAGCAGGGGTATGCATGCTGCCATATAACCAGCTTTTAATATCAATTGTTCATCCACTTGCCACACCGTTTCAGCTGGCCATGCTCTAATAATGATCCCTCACTGGGATATCTCAACCGAAGAAAACCAAAACAATAAAGCAAAGATGTTGTTTTTAAGGCGATTTAACAACTTGAAGAGACTGGCATGGGTTATAATCAGCATCTCCTTTGCTCCTTATTACTGGTATTACTATTACGCCATCAGAACATACATTTCAATCACATATCAAACCTAAAAACTCCTTAAAAATCAGTAATATGGGAAATGATTTAGCCTTACAAGGCCTAGATTAGATAGATATAGACAAATTGTTTTGTTTATTAATTTGTCTGTGCTCTTTTTTTCTGATTATGGCTTGCACAAATCTAATCTTCCTGACGCCGTGCAAAGAAAATGTGCCAACATTAATAATAGTCATATCATTATGTTGACACCATCCTTACAACTGCCTCAGTGTATTTCTGAACTCAACCCAGCTCTGATGCTCACCTGCTCCAGATGCTGATGGGCTTTTATAGCATTAGCTTCCCTCTCTGAGTTTTCCTCTGCTTTTTTCAGGATATTCTGTGTACAAAAACAAAGTAAAAACACGTTTCAAATAAATCTCTACAGTGCCACCAAACCCGTCTTTATTACTGCAACTTCCAACGGTATTTAAAATATATCTAAAATCATCTTGGAATCTTGCCATTTCACTGTGAAGTACATTTGTTTATCTATTTAAATTGAACTCATGTTAGCACACTCACTTGTACGAGCAGCTTGAGCCTTGTGATCCTCTGGAAAGGAAGGATTAGGAATGAGGTAAAGGACAGGCCCCTGACATGTGGATGGTTCTCCAGTGCAGCCATGGCCTCCCGAAATGCCTGGTTTCCTTCTCTGAACAGACAATCATGTTAAGACAACACAATGTTTAGTTGATCATACATCTCCATTACACACACACACACACACACACAGACAGCCTTCTTTTATAGAATGGTAAATGGGCTTTTTCAACCTTAATGGTTCCCAAAGCGCTTTACAGATTGATCTCATTCATCCCCAAACACACATTCACACATCGATTGCAACAGACTCATGCAAGGTGCTGGCCTCCACCAGGAGCAACTTAAGGTTCAGTGTGTTGCCCAAGAACACTTTAACATGTGGACAGGAGGAGCCAAGGATCAAACCGCCAACCCTGAGATTAATGGACAATCCGCTCCTCCTGGGCTACAGCCATCCCAGAATATTTTATTGTTTTTAATTCACTATTAATATGCACTTTTTAAAAACATTGTAACCATTTATTGTTAATTTATGCTATATGACTGAGATATGTGTGCTTGTGTGTCATTGAATATTTTTACATGCACAAAATGTTTTTTGCCGTTAATCCAAAAAAGAAACTATTCCTACTAAGCTGTTACACCGATAGTATGTGGCTCCTTCTGTATCTTACTACTATACTATATCTTTTATTTGATGAGTGCTCTCCCAATGTGTGCTCAGTATAATTTGAATTATAAGGATGTTTGGCAATACATGCAAATCAAAAGCTGTCTAACCAAAGTGTATGGCGTTGAGATACACAGACAAACAAATGTAATTAAGGAGCAAATTTCCTGCCCTAACATTAAGCATACAGCTCCAGTATGTTATAGATGTCATGGAAAGTGAACGGTGTTATTCATGACAGTTTTAGAACTGTATGGCAAAATGACTTGAAATGTGAAATAAGGAGACAAGTTCACATATTGTTCACATAAGTGAAATGAGGAGACAAGTTCACATATTGTATTACATAATGGGAGGAATATAACAGAAGCAACGGGAAGAGGTATCCTTTTTCAAGTTTTGAACAGAGTTTACTACACACCCATCAAACTACACCGAATGGGGCAGAGGCAGGATAAGATGTGCTAGAGGTGTACAAGGCTGCCTTCTTCCCGTACTGTAGGGCAGGACCCTACAGTGTGTGGAGGGTAGTCTTGGGAATCTAATGTCAAGAACTATGAAACAAATCTTAGGCAGAAGGGTTTAAACTGTATGTTTGAGCCAGATGAGCTTTTAACAACCCAAACCAACAAGACAACAAAGCAGCTTCACCAAGTTCAACACAACAAGATGCCAAATGGACAGTCTGTGCTGAGTATCTTAAAATTGTGACCAGGTTATGCATCACATACACCAAATTGATTTAGCAATACAATGAATGACAGAACAGACTATGTATTTCACTATGTATACCTTAGTTTCATCAGAGAGAAAAAGAGAGGGGTGAGCCGACAAGTTGTTGAGGGTTACACATCCGCCCAAAGGTATAGCTGTAACTATAAAGCATGAGTAGGTCAAATATATATATATTTATATCCTGTTTTGCTGCCATTTAACTTTTAATTGCACCTGTTTATGACCTCTGCAAAAGTACAACCACAGATCTGCTGTCGTCTGCACTAAATAGTTTACCAGCTCAGTTAGTTTTGTATCCAGTTCTGACTGAAACTTGCACTTCACACAAATACCCTTTTTCTTTGTCTTGGAATAAATGTTATGGAAGTTTTATAATGAAAGATTTGTCAAATGTTTATGTTTCACTTGAAATGTTGCATGATGGTATTCCCTTAACACTTATTCTGAATGTAAATCACCCATCAAAGGTGCGCCCACCACCAACACCAGCAACAAATTCCTAATTTTAAGTTTATTATTATTATTAATTATTATTATACCAACAATAGAGGTCTATAGTACAGACTGTGGCTACACATGCAATACTTGTCTTTTCATTGCATTCACTTTTTTGACAGTTAAACAAATATAATACACCAGCTTTATTTATTCTTTAAAAAGGTACAAACTATGATCCAACCGTGAAGCCTTTGCCCAAAAATCAAGACACCCATTAGAAATTGCTATTTCATAATACATTTTGTTATGCAGTTTTAGCTAATTGGCCTGAACATGTATGGTGGATCTAGGTACGCATCTAAGGTCTTTTGGGGAAAATGTACTTTACAGCACAAAAAATGCTGTCCCTCTACCTCTATTAGAGAATGAAGGTGTATGTGACAAGTATTTAGACGTTCTAAATAGAGGTTTTTCCACCAGCTGGCAGAGGTCCAATTTAGTGTCTGCCATCTGAGCTTTGCAGTACGTGGGAATGTCACACCCTCACTCAAGTATGCTGTTGATGAGGAGAGACATGCGCATTATATTCATTGTCAACCACACCCTACACATCACATTTGTCAGGTTCAAAAACAAACTTGTTCTCTACTGTAAAGAGACAACAAAACATTCACAGACAAAAACACAAAAATGTATGACGCCTATTATTCTTTCTTATACTTCCTCTCCCCAAGCATGTATTCATAATCACTAGTCAAGCAGGCCACAATGTCGTGGAGAGGGCCTTGTTTTATGTACTGCTTTCAAAAGACAAAAATACTGTCCAATATAAAAAGAATTACAATATATTTAGAAAAGTCACCACCAGGCATAGTCAACATTGTAACACATCTATTTACTCACAAAATGCGTCTGTAGTTCTTCTCCTGGTACACCTGGTTAATTACGTATTTGATGAAGACATTGAAGTGTTCCACAGCATGGTGGTTGACAATATCACACACATCAGAAATCAAAATGGACTTCTCAGTTCGGTGCTCAAGATCCATTAGGAACCTGAAAATATTAAGAGATCATTATCCAGGGACATGAAGCTCAGCTAGAACTGGGCTGTTGACGTGTATGATCAGACTTCCAATCATAAAGTGATTTGTGTTAACAAAAACGTTATCCTACCTTTCACTGGCTTTCATGACTTCCTCGATGTTGGAGAACAGAAAATGTATGTCGGATTGGCTGAGAGTGTTGATCAAAACAGGGTTACGTAGAAAGTGAGTCTCTAAAATTTCCAGACTCTTGTAGTAGGATGCTTCTGAGGTAACAAGCTCAAACATGGCCTAGAGAGAAAAACAAATCATGAGGCCACATTAATACTTACTGGGGATTCCTACACCCAGTGAGCAGTTGATATAATGAAATTCTGATGAAGATTGTTTTCACTGAATTTCCCTAATAAAGTACCAAATTACAAGATTTAAATGATGGATGTATTTAACAGTGGATGAGGAAAGTTAAAATGGTAGTCCATTTGAGCATTACAGTTCATATTTGACCTGTGGGAACAGTATGTTCAATAAAATAATCTAAGTTCAAAAGGTCCATCCAGCATTCAGCCTTCGTCAGCTAATGACAGTAGCTCAGGTGTCATCAGAGGACTCAAGTGTGGAACTTCGCTCATGTGATAACGGGTGCTTGGAGATCTTAACCCCTTTCTCAGTTCAAATAGGTTTTTGTTTGTTTTAGACTGAACACCAGAAACAGACAACATCAACAGTTTAACACTAGACCAAAACCACTCACAGGATCAGCTGGAAGGAGTCAAAGGTCATCGACCAGGTGTTAATGGATGGTCAGAGAAAGATCGAGGAGGACCATCTTTGAACAGAGAGATAAGTTACCATCGCCTCTCATATATGACCACCAGTTGTCATGTGACTGATGTTCCACAGATAGGTCACCTGATGACAACTGAGCCAGCTCCATTTGCTCAAGAAGACCATATGACATGGTTGAAGTATGTGAACCGCAAAGCTTAGATTATTTTGTTATACATGGACCATTAAATAACAGCAGCACATACTTCACCCCTTGTCCTTGAACAAAACACAGGGAAACTCATGTGAAATGAAGCAGAGCAAGCACTAGCACATTTGGCTAGCATGCTCACCATTTGCTCTGTAGGCTTCTACTTTGACATTAATGGTGGGTTCAACTCAGTGTTGTCTTTGTGATTAATATGGTTATGTTTAGGTTTTGTGCAGGCAATAATGAATGTGTAATAGAGGAAGGATTTAGAAATGTATTTATTTCTGCATTATTTTCCCTTTGCATATACATTCTTCTCTTTATTTGCTTTTCCATTTCATTTATTAATTAAATTAATAAATGTATTTATGTATTTATTTATGTATGTATTATCCTCCATAAATTAACACTTCACCCTCACAAAATTGCTCACCTCTTGCATTATGATTTCTCTCTGTGATAACTGGGTAAGCAGTCCACTGGCCTGCACAGCTTCAAGGTTCTGCCACAAGTTCAGTGAGCGAGGACTGTTCCTCAGCTGCAGCAGTAACACTGGGGGGGAAATGACATCAGACCCTGCCACCACAGTCCTTGCTGTGACCCCAGGAGAAATGTTCTCACGCTGCCGCCGTTGCTCGATCTCCTGCTGCTTGGAAGTGTCCCGGTATTCCTGGTAAAGGAAGGCTGTGTCAAACGAGAAAATGAGTCAGGCATTGTATAAGTTATTTAAGCTTTTTGCAAAAGGCTGGATTTACACTGTACCTCAGTGACATTTTTGAGAATTTACATTTAAAGTGAAATGTTCACATCTTGCTAATTTACATTTTAAGTCACACATAAAAAATAAAACATATATATCCAGTGTATCAGCACAGTTGTACAGTTACAGTGTAACAGTTTTTACAGTTTCGAATAGCTTAAAATCAAAGCACCTGAGAAATGACTCTCTTGTTTATACAAGCTCTAATCTCATTGAAATGTATAAAAAGATTGATGATGATTGATAAAAATTATTTTCAGCATCTTACTGAGGTTTTACTTTGATAAAAATGTTCATCTTTTTTTCTTTACCTGACATACTCATACTCATTACATGGCTTTAATGTTTTTAGGGATTGGAACAGTTGGTTGGTATACAGTGGGTACGGAAAGTATTCAGACCCCTTTAAAATTGTCACTCTTTGTTTTATTGCAGCCATTTGCTAAGAAAGAAAAAGTTCATTTTATTTCTCATTAATGTACACTCAGCACCCCATCTTGACAGAAAAAAAACTGAAATGTAGAATTTTTTGCAAATTTATAAAAATAAAAAAACCCGAAATATATATATATATAAATAAGTATTCAGACCCTTTGCTCAGTATCGAGTAGAAGCACCCTTTTGAGCTAGTACAGCCATGAGTCTTCTTGGGAATGATGCAACAAGTTTTTCACACCTGGATTTGGGGATCCTCTGCCATTCTTCCTTGCAGATCCTCT
>JAVQJL010077330.1:0-18993 GCA_036024295.1 Nannoperca obscura
CCCCGAGCACAGTTCGACCTGTCTGTCAATGACAGACGTGGTGCAATTGGAGCTTCCGTAGTTGGTCACGCCGAGGCGATTCCCATAGTGAAACACCGAACGAAGTTAGAAAAAGAACTGTGTGATAGCCTTGTGCTTCATGACGGCTGCAGAGTGGTCACTACATTATAACTGTATGACATGTTTTCCTGGCAGTGTCAGAGGGACATATATACTGTGTTGGCAAGACAAAAAAAAATTGTGCAAGGTCCCGGATCTTTCACATCACACATTTCTGGAGGATTATATCAATATTGCTGTGTCAAAACAACCAGCAGCCAATATTATGTATTGCTGTTTAAATCAGAAGTCCTCATAGCACTTGAAAAATGACAGTAGAAAACAGTAGAAAAAAGAGTCTCCATGCATTAATTGGTTTTGCAACACAGTGCAATAACAGTTGCAATGCACTGTAACAGACCTTGTGTATTTCTAAGGCAAAAACATCCACAGATTTAGTATATCCAGACAATGAGCATTCCTAACAGAGATTTAGTCTCTTCAGGATGGATCTTATTATGTAATGCAATCTTCAAGGGAGTGGGCCCTATTGAGTGTAAAATCAAGGATTTATTACTGTCTTTATATGAAAGATTCAAAATGTTTAAACAAACAAAACAAGGAATAAAATGTTTGAGTTTCAGATTCTTCAAATTGTTTTGTTTTATCATACTGTCTTTCTTCAAATGGTCTGAATAACAATGGTGGCTGATCCTTGAGAGGGATCATTTCCAGTTGCTAATTTACCATAGTAGGGATGTAAATACATATAACACAGTGAATTATCCTCCCAACTCCTTTGGCTGTTTTATTAAAATTTTTTCACCAAAGTATTAGTTAGCCTAGCCAGCCAATTAATCACACCATAAAGCTGACTACCCGTAGCAACAGGGGGATGTTCTTCAGTTGTCAGGAGCCCTATTAATTGCACTTATATTTTGTCTTTGTCAGTTTTGAAATTTGCTAAATATAATTCTTCCCAAGCTTCAGTTCTATGGCCCTTCACAGGTGTAAGTAATAACATTAATGATGCCTCCATTCAATTAAGTGAACCAGTGAGCAACATTGTTGAGTGAGCATACACAATACCAGAGCCCTGGAACTAGATCTCCTAAATGGAATGCAGCCGTCATTAATGGTATTAATTCCACCTGTGCTTTGCCTGCTGCAGTCAAAATGTCTGCAGTGGACATTGTGCAACTTGACCTGCACACTTAACTGAGTGCAGCCCTTGTTAATATTATGAATTGCAGCTGTACTTTTATGACATGTCAAAATGTGCGCTGTGAAAAAGGCCTGTTTCTAGAAGTCAGAGAGACACACGTATAGACCACTGTATGTCTTTTCATATGAGAATTTTGCATTTCAAATGAAGCTGCAAATACAAAAAGGTGATTTCAATTGCTGTGGCTGATTAGACCTCTGTTCAGGTCGACGTCTGGGATATCTGAGATATGCTGGAATGACATGACATCACCAAACGTCTCCCACCCTTAGAACAAGTGTAAAACAAGTGAACAAGAGTGTCAGAGAGATGTCAATCAACCACAGTCTCAGCTACAGTACCACTCTGCTGCTAAACTTGTAAAGTTGGTTTTGTCCATGGGCCTTTTTTAATAAAAAAAAAGTTTCTACAGTAACAACAGAGAGGAAATTACTTTTGGAAATGACCCTTTGCATTCACGTAAATACAGTATATTACCACTCAACATTCAGAGCAAACGCTGTGTTAATCATATTAGCCTTATACCTACCTCATTATAGTTTCATGGTCAGTGTAGCATTTCATTACTGAGTATGCATGGGAATTATAGAGCAACAGCAATATAACATATAAATGGTATTATGTGTTTGTCAGTTCAATTAGAGCAGAAATGAAATGATTCACACCCTTGAGTGCTTTATGCATAAAGTGGTAGTCATGTTCAAAATATATGCAGCATGTCTCATAGGGTCTCATAGAGTCTCACAGGGTGGTAGTTATCAGCAAAACTATTATAGTGCACATTAATTATTTCAAGTGACATTCACAGGCTCACCCATGTGTATTTTACTGCATGTGGAGAGTAAATGATTGTGATTCAGAGTTCTTCTGCTGTGTTGGATCATGCCTGAGCTGTGTTTTGTGGCTGTGGTAAGCTGACTGAAGCGGTCTATGATAGCGAGTGGTCAGGGGACAGCCAGTCCGGACCCAGAGTTGAATGGTCCTTTGTGGGACAGACACCTGCAGAGCTCTGCCTCCTGCTCCTGAAGTGATTAACATGCACCTCCAACCTCCCTGGCCTTCCCACTCCCCAGTCCCTCAGCCACCCATCCTGGCACTGCTCCACTGTCTTGGCACCTGTTCTGCATCGTCCATCCTGCAAAGGCTATAACTCATGTCTTTGTCTGGGCTGGACAAACACAACGAGACTGCAGAACTGTTAGAATTGTATCGATTGCCTCTGTCAAGGGGTTAAATTCAGAAGTTTTGTAAAAGGCAGACAGTGTGGGTTTGTCTTAGCAGGGGACTGTGTGATGATGTGTGCAGAATATAACTTTTTCAGTTTTTGTCCATTTAAAAAGTATTGGAAAGACAGCAGGGTCCCAAGTCATGAGTTGCATCACTTATTTTTCTGCCACAAAAGTATGATAATACTTTCTTAAAAAAGCCCACTTTAAGGGTTAATTGAACTTCTTTTTTGTGCAGAATGATAAAGGTAACAGTAGGCTACTGTAACGTCTATGTTAGAAAATGTACGATATAAAGGTAACAAGGTAAAACATATATTATCCAATCTGTAAGAAAGCCCCGCAGAAAGCTAAATGTTTGAGTGGGCAAATAAAACTTTATCATCAGTCTTCTGGACATCTTTGCTAACATTAGCATTTTAAAATTAGCATGGTATGAAAAAAATAGAATAGGGTCCAAGTAACACTAACACTAATACAAACACTAAATGTTAGGCTGTTAAGGATTAGTTTGTTGCACACAGTGATATTGTGTTTGTCATAAAATTTGTCATAAAATCACAAGTTTGTTTGTGTATGTACACATTTTCAAGGCAACTTAAACACTGACATTGACAACACGAGAAGTTTATGTTTTCAGTTTTATTTAAGGATATGTTAGCATCTGTTTCACATGAATGTTAGCTTCTCCAACACGCAAACATCACCTCCATTGTTCCTAATAAAACCAGGTTGTATTCATTCAGGTCTGCAGTTGGACATTCTTGCATGGCTTTGGTTCAGGTGAGGCTGGTTCATACTGAAGTTTAATTAGGATGATTGTCCGTTACATTTCCCTCAAAATGAACTCTTTCTAGTTTTCTTCTGTTTTCATTATAGCAGAAATAAAATCAAATCTAATTCATGAATGAAGTAGCCATATGTTTTTGGGACACTGTGATTTAAGCCCTGTTCTTCTCAACTCCAGCCCATAGTGGCTGGTCTTCTTTTTTCACAACTACTTTATTTTCTAAAGTAGAACTGAAAGCTCATATATTAATTTTCTTGCTGAGTGAGTTTGGGTACAGCTGGAAGATTCATTGTTATAATGTTAATATCAAAGTGTGATAGGATTTGAATTGTAATGTGCAATGTCATGTGATATTGCCTATATGTATTTTCCTACTCTTGAAGACTACATTACAGTTATGTGATACATGTGTGAGCTGAATACCTGCTGGGCCTGTCCTGTATATCACCATTACTTATATCACCCAGCCATACATTAGATTACATATAATGAAAGCATCAACAAAATGTCACTACAGTATCATTATTGGTTTGATTTGGTCATAAACCATCAATTTATAATTTAAAATACATGTCTAAACAAGAATTCCTCATTACTCCCATCAAAACTTTGTATTTACCAGGGGAAATATTTTCAGCCTGCGGTCGTTTGCTATTATTATGAGTCATGTTCTCAGTAGGTCTCATTTTTTTCAGTCTGACGCTGTTGTGTCCTTAGATACTGGGGTCAGTGCAGGCAGCTCTCTGCTGTCAGACATACGATGATGCTTGTGTTTAAATTGGTTTTAAATCAGATTTTCGTGTCATCATCTTCCTACCCAATTGTTGACCTAGGGTGGCATTGTTATTAGAATATCAGCTGGCCTGTGCTTTGTAACATGCTCATTTGTTTTGCCCTTCCTGTGTCATGGGCTCTGCATTAAAATAGAGTGCTGATTGAATTCCCCCTCTCTCTCCCGCTCCCTCAGTGTACGGATGTAGCTCTTTACCTTTATTTTCCATCAGCAAAGCTCTCTCTCTCTCACACACACACACACACACACACACACACACACACACACACACACACACACACAGAGACCTGTACTGAATATTTGATACAGGGACCAAACAGAACCTTAGATGTCCGCTCATCTGTAAGTCTGTTCTATACTCTGCACCCCTCACTACGCCCCCTCCTCCTCCTCCACTCCCAGACTTGGGTCTTGAGGATTATCCCCGTTCCATCTACATACTGGCCTGCCTTGATTATGTCCAGGGATAAGAGCTGCTTAATTGTAATCACTGGAGCTGTCCTGAGCCACATATACACAGGAGCACGGATCAGCACAGGCTTCATGCTGGAGGTGGATATACAGTTGAACATTGAAAAGCAACTTCCCTACATGCTCCAAAACTCCAAGATGAGCAAATGTTCTCATTAATTGCCTATCTCTGCTAAGGAGGTTTTCAATTCCACTTGTCTGTTTGTTGTCAGTTAGCAGGGAGGTACTTGTCGTATCTAAATGAAATTCATCAAGCACTTTACACTTTTAATTATAGATGCTGAGCCGTGAGGTGTAAAAGACAAACAATGACTCAATATGTATCCATTCATTTGGGGAAGGCAAGTGGGATATTTTTTAAATGTATTTAGCAATTAAAACCAAAGTTAGATGACACATACACACAACACAAGTGTTTATCATTGCTTTTTACCAAGGTGATGTGACAGCAACATGACAAATTTAATTAACATTAAGTCAGCAGTCAGGAGTATTACTCACTTGAAACTTTGCAAAGTTCAACATGATTAATTGTCTCTGGATTTCAAAAAGCTTATTACTCTGTGACATATACTACACCGGTGCTGCGCTTTGGTCAGTTGATATCTCAGTGACCGAAAATAATGTATACTGTTTTGAATTCACTGACATGTTTTATAGTTGCAAATCTCCACAATACTCATTTGCTTTCAGCCTTTCCTACAGATAATTTGTAGCTTTGTTTCTATTTAATGATTGCACTGGAGCTTGAAAGTGTGAAATGAAGTTGGCACATCATTAGATGGTTGAAGGGGGGATAAGGCACCTGAACAGTAGCTGTAATTTGTTTGCTTTACAAGGTAATTGCTTTACAAAGAAAGGTTGAGGGAACTTGATGAGAGAGTATAACACTTAACTGTTTCTCTGCAGCGTCTGTTGTGAGGATTTCCGTAACCTGCGGTCAGCATGCCAAGGTCTTTGCTTTCCCCACCATCTGGCCAACTGAAGTCTTATGGCTATGTGGTGAGCCCACATGGCGAGGATCCCACAAAGTTTTCTCCTTATTTCTGTTTATTTTTATCTTTCTGTTTACGGCTGATTAATAAAGATTTTTGAATCACTCTTAGTCAAGTGCAGTCTTGATGGATATTGGACTTTTCCAAAGCTATATTCTCTGGATTGTCATTGATAGATTCTGTACGCTTAGTTTTAGAGTGGAGGATTGCATCTCTGTTACATTTTTTCTGCTGACTTCGTTGTATCCAAATAAGCAGCAAAAAGTGAATCATGGGTAGGTGGTCTGGTCACTAGTGAGATGCAGTATGGGAAAACCCTGTCCTCTTGAAGTGTAGGCCCAGCCCTCTGGAGAATACAGCTTGATGTCAGTTCCACTGAAAATTGCATCTTTATGCCAAAAAAACCCTCCAATGAAGACTTTTAAGGGAACAAGCAAATTGAGAAAAACTCGTGTTAAAGGCAGTCTAGCAGAACTGGTTGGCCATCTGGCATTTTAGTCGTATCAGAGCTGAGGTCAAATCTCAGGCGACCTGTCCTTGGTACACTATAACATCAGAGCCAATTACTGCCCTCTTACAGTAGAATCCCCCTCAAATGCACTTTGTCCCATTTTTTCCCTATAGTGTTTGGATGTTAATACTAGGAGGTGGTTACAATGACTAGTTCAGTTGCTGCAATATAATATGAATCAACAATTTTGGTATATGGTCAACATTTAGCAAAATATTCCTGCCCAGAGTCAGATGAGAAGATCGATGCCACTCTCCGATGTCTCTGCAGTAAATATGAAGTTTGTTAGTTGTACAAAGCCCAAAGTATAAAAACAACAACTTGTGCTTTCATGGGGGATTATGTGCTGAGTATTTCTTTATTGGGGCCAGTAACTTCCTGAAGTCAACATGTTTTTACACTTCAGATTAAACACGATATATACACTGTTATTTCTTAATTAGTGAGCTTTAGGGGTGCTGGAATTTGCATTTTGTTACCTTGGGACAGGACAAGGCTAGTTGTTTCCCTTGCTTCCAGTCTTTATGATAAGCTAAGCTAACCATCACCAACTTCATATATGTATTAATGGAAACGTGAGAGTGATATTGATATTCTCATGTAACCAAGTAAGTAACAAACTAACCTAATATTATTTAATCTAACGTAGTTGGAAGGAAGTGAATTTAAATTAAATAATTTACTAACTAAAACCCCAGAGTGTAATTTGCCAGAATCATTTCACTCTAAGCCAATTTAGATGTATAAGGGAAGGTCACCTAACTTTCTCCTCTAGTTACATTTTACTGAGCTGTAAGATGAATATTACGGATCTTGTTGTCACCTAGCTCACTGACAGCATGGTATTCCTGAAACTGTACTTGAAATGGCCCACAGAGGAGCAGCCAGAAACATTTTTAGTCCTTAAGGGTGTAAATGTATGCAGATATGTGCGAACCTCATTAGAGATTTAGATACTTAAGTTCTTTCCTCTGACTGCATTTATGTTTGCTCTCCTGCTGTGCTGAGCTAAACTATTTAGTTTTCCTAAGCATTCACAGGAGGTGTAATTGAGGTTTGGAAGGTAAGAGAGAACACGTTAATCAAATTGGGGGATTTAACTGAAAAATGATAGCACAAATACTCGCAATTACAGTTTTAAGGAAATAATGAGATCAATGTCTCTGAATTTTTTTAAGCATACTTTTAATATGCTACAAAGACAGCAATTACATAAATACCTTTGCTTTTTTAGTAATAACCTAAATGTTCATTACTCCCAAAAACATAGATTATTTTTAATTCATGACAGTAATTTCTCCACCAACAGCTAGCAATAATTAAACACTAAACACTAAAGTACCCAACTTTAAGAAATAGTTTGACATTTTAGGAAACACATTTATTGGTTTCTGGCTAAGAGTTAGATGAGAAGATTAATACACTCTCATATATCTCCCTTAATGTGAGCTATAGCTCGCATCTGTTAGTCTAGAATAGCATAAAGACTGGAAACTGGCTGACTTCGCCGTAAAAGTAAAAATCTGCCTACCAGCTCACTTAAAACACCTAGTAACGTGTTTTAAGTGAGCTTCGAAGTGTAGAAACGGCAAGTTGTTGTTTCACGGAGGGTTATGGGCATGACTATTTCTTGGCTGGGTGTAGTTATTTCCTGGAGTCTATGCTGGTTACCCGGCAACCTCACAGTGACAGCAAGACTCCAGGAAGTAGCTGCACCTTTTTTTAAACCTTTGAATAGAACCAAGTTAGCTGTTTTCTTTATGCTAAGCTATCCATCTCTTGGCTGTAGCTTAGAATCCATAAGATATGAGAGTGGTATCAGCCTTTTCTTGGATAGGCTCAATGTTGTTCCCAAAATGTCAAATTATTTCTTTAAGTTGAAGTAACCAAGGAAGGCTGAGGGATACAGCCAGGCTAGAACAAAAAAAACAAATTAGATTACCAGAGAGTGGTATTTTCTCTCACTTCCATAATTGCAAATGACATTTATAAAAACATTAACAGTAACTGAGAAATCATTGATGAGTAGTATTTTACTTCTTGCATTTAAGTAGAAAAAGAATACACATTCTGTGTGTCCATTTCCATGTTTGTCGTGCCGGCCAAGAAGCAACATGACAGCTAATTTATGCAGAGGTCATGTGAGATGGCCTCATGAAGAGGCTGTCAAATAAAGACAGGAAAAATTTTTTCTCCCCTACTTTAGAGCTGGCAGCAAATATAAAGGGACACTGTCAGAACATGAATGTGGCGGAGGAGATGCCAGCGTATTCATCAATGCCGGGCTTTATGTGTGGGAGGGTTTTGATGTGCAGGGCTCGTGTTGCAGCGGCCTTCTGTGGACAGTGAAAGCCAGTAGCTTTGCCCAGCTGGGACTGAATGATGGTGGATGTCTTTCCTGCCTTCTACAGCAGAAAACTCTTCTAGGACTAGAAGAAAAATGATTAGAGCGTGCAAAGTAATGGTACACCATCCCATTATAAGTTAGTTTGGTGATTGGAAGTGACTTGTTTTGAGTTTGTGACAGCTTAATTGGGAGCCTCTCTGTAAGTGCTTTTTTGGGTGCTGGCTCATTAATAAAGCATGCTTCCCCTCTTCCTATCTCTTACTTCAATTTGAAGTGTAGATTTTTCAGATGCAGAGCTCTATATACCACAGAGGAGCTCTGAAAATGAAGGTCTCTGTGCCACCCAATGTTGTGGTTGTGATTAAATCAATTCTGGCTGCTGCAGAGTTTTACAGCATAGAGGGCAGTGCTGCAGTCTGTATGGGGCTCCTTCAGCCGTGGAACCAGATGCACTGCACTAACGAACATGCTACACACACAAAAAAGTAATAAACATTTCCCAAGCAGACACATCATATGAGACAATTGGACAAATCAAGACTCCACAAACAGTAATTAGCCTAAATTCACTGGCTGATAATAATAAACAAGAAAAGCTTGGCTAAGCTTTTTTTTGTGCCTTGCTTTGACTACTGTGTTTAAAGAATTCAACCTCTTTACATATCCTCTGTGGTTGCAATGGTGGCTGCACTAACGTGTCATCATCATATTTGCAGGCAACATTATAATCCTCTTATTCTGCTAGTATCTTCACTGAAAACTACAATTCAGATGGGACCTGGTTGACCTTCTGTTGTGTGAGCCTCTATTTGTGGTATTTGGCTTGCATTACGTCTGCTCTTCAACAAGTTCACTGAAGTCATCCTGCGGCAGCACCACCATAAAGCATCATGGGAGACCCCTGGCAACAATATGGCATTAAATGATGTTGATCGATCTGCGCAAGCCAAATTTATCTGCATCTCTTCCATGCCTATGTGGAAATCAGAGCCCCAGCGATTGAGCTCTTCCCACAGACATCCTCTTCTTCTATTTCAGCTGAGCTGTTGACAGTGCTGCAGGCCCACGGTTGGGTGCTGTTGGATGGGTGATGGGTGTTCACTCTGCAGCTTCAAGCCAACCACATAGACCCAGCAGGAGGCCTCAGCTACTGCAGGTCCATAGAGAAGATGGGAGGGAGGGAGAGAAAGAAAGAGGGAGGGAGCAGGAATAGAGGGGAATAGAGAAAACACTGAAGCTCAGATTGATTTAATTATTCAGAAAATTTGTAGGCGGTTGTGCAGTGAATGTGTGTGTTGGAGGGGTGTAGAGATGGGAGAGCTAGCTCGGGGAAAAAAGGTTCACTAATAATGATGAGAAAGGCAGTCAGCAGTCTCAGCCTCCGTGGTAATCGAAGCGCTAACCTTGGCAAAGTTAGTGCTGTGATCTCTGCTCCAGTGCAATGCAGTGGCTGTAAGCTTTACCAATGAATGAACTCCATTGTACATTGATGTGATATCTTTATAAGTAGTGCCTCTTTTTCGTGAGATCTGAGCAGGAAATTCCTTTTACTAGTCTTACCTGTCATGAATTATTAAAGTCCAGTGAGGAGGAGAATTAATAGTTTAGGGTTCAATTCTCATTTAGGCTCTTGAAAAATTTAGGTACAATCATGGCCAGCACTGCTTTAATCTATGACTTCCAGTCAGTGATCATCATAATGAAAAACATATTCAAGAATATTAAAAAAAACATTTATTTCTTACTTTCATTGTTCTAATGTTGCCTTACTGTACTAGTTTGACAGTACTGTTGGCTTGTTTACAATGTTGATTATTTGACCGCCCATGATTCTGAACATAATGTTGCTATGTTCCCAGCAATTACTGATGCGATTACAATGCAAGTACAAATGCTGACCAAAACTACAAAAATGAGACCCCAAACTGTAATTATTAATTATAAGTTATACATGTTATAAAGCTGCATCAATTCATTTATTTTTTTCTACTTGGGGGCAGTTTAACAAGCTGTCAACACACCATTGACTTATTACCACCTGGTCAATGGGTTAGCAAACAATTACCTATTTATACATCCAGCAGTCACAGAGCCGCCTTAGCATTCATTTGGAGTTGTGTATCTGGTGAAGTGATGAATGTAGGCTGTAAAACTGAAAGAATTAGCTAATAGATGGTAAAACCCTGAGAGGGACTGCACAGTCAGACTTGTCGGGTTTGTCTCTACAAGCAGCCACTTTGACATTACACATAGTCGTTTGATCTATTATTAATACAAACATATTGAGTAGTGCAGCTTTAAAAAGATGATACATTTAATGTGGTTTACCTTCCACCATATCATGGCTTATAGAACTGTGAGGCATTATGGATGAAAATATCCCCTCGAGAGATTAAAATGTCTAAGTAAAACAAATTCAGTAAATGGTGTTTGCAAGAACCATGTGCTCAATTTTTTTAGGCAATGTGAAAAAAATCCAATCTTAATAATAAGATTGATTCCACAGCACTGACTTACTCATCCTCTACATACTGACACCAATACAGTATGTCACTCTGTCACAAACACCCTCCCCACCCCATCCCCCTTATTCATCACTGAATCACTTCAAACAGATGCTGGCATCATGAATGACAGTACAGTGAGTAAAGGAAGGAGTGGAGGCAGGTTCTGCGGGAATGAGGAGGAGGATGCAGGGGCTGATGGGATTGGATGGTAACTGATCCCTTGGTGTAGCTGGCATGGAATGGCAGAGGACGAAGGGATCTCCCACAGGGACACAGAACACAAAACACACAAAACTTTGTCATGGTGAATGATGTAATAGGCTTTGTTAAAGGATTGTGTTTGTTGATTTATTTGTGAGTGCGCACTGACATACTATGCCCAAGCTCCACTCCATAGACAATGACATCAGTGTGCTGGCTTTGGCTGAATTAGTTAAAATATCTATTTCTACAATCATTCTCTTCTTGTTGCTTATCACATGCACCACAAGCCAGATTTTGTATTTCCATATGTGGTTTTATCAATCAGTGAGAAATAGGCAAAATCTGTTCAGACCTGTCGATAAATGCAAGTCACCATGGATTTGATGATAATAGTTGTGTGTAACCCTAACCTTAACAACCTGTAAAGATTACACTACTTAGTGAGAAAATCCCATTTTTCATATTCACTGGCTTCAATGAAATCTCTCACTCTGTGTTTGTGTGTTTTGAGATTGACTAAAGTAAGATTGATCTGTGGTGTTAGGGACCCACAAAACGTGTGTGATGAGAGGCATCTGAAACTCAAGCAAGCAGATATACATATAATATACTTTTCTCACCTCACCTTATTACACATTAGTCAAAATAACATGTTGGTTATCCTCACTTATATTAAAGCTGAACTTGTCAATATTACATAATACATAATATGTGTAATGTGTGTCAGGTGACAAACCCACAGAGAATTATTACCCAACTTTGCAGTTCCCTTTATCTTCATAAAGCAATTTATCGTCTGTCAGCTCTTTGTTTTGGTTTTATGGCCAGCAACTTACTGTTTTGGTCTGTTGACCTTCATCACTTCACCAGAAACACAACTCCAAATGAATGCTAATGTTGCTCTAAGTCTGCTGGATGTATAAATAGGCAACTTTCTGCCAACTCATTTGCCATCAAAACCTTTGTACGGTGACAAGATGCCAATGTGGTGTTTAGCTCATTAGGTCATTGGCTCTTTCTTTCTATTATACATTCACCAGGTGGCCTGAAACAAAACTACAAATAAATGCTAAGGTTGCTCCATGTCTGCTGGATGTGTGATTGCCAATACATTAGCCACATCAACTTTATAAGGTGATACTATGTCAATTTTGTGTTTACAGTTTGGTAAGCTGCAGTCGGTTTTGTATTCTGAGACTGACATGAAAGGTGATTTGAGTCTACGATAAGGCAACTTTTTTATTCCTTTCAATCACACTACTAAAAAAGTCAAACAACCTTTTCCAAAATTGTGAAGGCTGCCTTATTTTCCACTAACAGGATTTAAAAGTCTTTTTAGCTTCATAAGAAGCATTTTCCTTCATGAATGAGACAACTTTTCACATAAGCTGTCACAAAATTAATTACCACTCTTTGGGTCTTGCAAAGTTCTCCAGTAAGAGTTGATGATTAATATCAAAAGAAGCGTAAGCTAGTCTTTAGAGTGAGTGAAAGCTACTTGCACAGTCTATCCATCAAACTAATGTGTGCTTTCGAATATTCTCAGATGTCTCAAAGAGTTTTCTTTTTTGAAGTGTAACCCATTATTTTCAGTATGTTTTAGATATGCATGACACTGAAGCTCTCTTTAATGAAGTAATTCAAAAAAAATATGACAAAAAGAATGAGTTTGGGTTTTTTTTACTTTTGCCCAGACTTCAGTATTTTTCCTTAATGGAGAGAAAGCTTACCTTAGATCTTCATTCCTGACCTTTTCAAAACTTTGCCAAGTGCAGAGATTAAAATAAAGAGGGGAAATCATGATTTTCATGCAAATGTATTCCTGTTTGACCATGGGGAATGCATTAATTTAAGGTCCACAGCCCCAATGTATAATCCCACCCCATATGCTGGGATCTTACCAATTTCGATCACAAACATACAGTTCAACCCATCACTATTAAACCCCCAGATGTTCTTCTCCCGTTTTATATGCAGAAATATATCGAAATAATTAAACTCTACGACAAGTGGTATGACCCCAATTACCTCATTCTAGCTGTGGTAGCAGCGTGGACAAGAGTACTGCCCTGCACGGTAAGGTTTGGGTACTGCATATGTCAGGATCTTTGCAGAATCACAGCATGTTTTCCCTAATCAGGATTATGCACTTGGGCACACAAGGTGTAAACACCTCATCTGAAAAAAAAGAGAATAAATTTGCTCTTTTGATAAACTGATATGTAATTTTTGTTTGTCCATTTTATGTTGCTCTGCAGAGATTATAGCTGGAGTAAAGATGGTGTAGATTAAGTCAGGTCTCTAAAAGTAAAGTGCAGTCAACTGTTTAAACAAGTTTCTAAATACAGTGTAATCCTTTAGACTGTGTCTGTGTAAAATGTTTCAGGCAAGAATGGTCACAGCTTGAAACGGCCTCAAAATAATCTCCTGTCTGAATATAACGGTACATGTTAATTTGTTGCTTCCTTTGGCTCTTTGTCTATACTACACTGCCCACAAATAAACAACACTGGTTGCACCAGGGGGATTAGAATGTATATTACAGCACTGCAAATCAATTGGTTGACCGCAGGCAACACAGATATCTGAGTGCAGTTTGACACCAATTCCAAATGCCAGGCCATCTTCTTGCATGTCTCTCCTCTTTTGTAACTGCTCCCGCTGGGTCTGCAATCTGCATTCAGCTGTTCGGGACAGGATATGAATATTCTGAGCAGTTCTTTTTCATACAAAACAAAGCAAAGCAAAGCAACCCAAAAAATTCTTGTTAATCGATGAATTTGCTAAAAGATGCCAAAAGGCAGCCAGTTGTCACAGAGCTCAGGGTGCAAGGAGATGGCCCACATTGCACACCCATGTCGCGCTTCTTCCTGAATGATTGACAGGGCTTCAGCACTGTAACAGCCAGGGCCTTACCATGTTCCATATTTGTGATGAAAAATCTTCCTTGCCCCCCCCCCATCACCTCCTCCTTCTTGTTCCATCCTAATCTGCTCTTATGGGTCTCAGCCCGTGGCGTCTTAAACCCCTCCGTCTCCAACAGCTGCTGAGGACAGGGAGGTATAGAGAGATTAAATGAGTCTTTGCAGCCCCCTGAAGGAATCCCACATGCCTCTCTGCCTCTAACCCCAGATAGTGTCTTTGATCCACTGTATTTTCCAACGCAGTCGAGTCCCACTAGGTGCAAGAGGGTGCCTACACATGCCAACCTACATACAGAGCTCTTTAGACTTCATGGTGGCTGTGTTTTTTAGTTCAAGGCAGCTGAAAGGCTCAGCTGTTTTCAAACTCATGGTGCTGTAGGAAACCAGTGCATTGAGAGCTTTTTGCTTGTGCTCCAGATGTCAGTAGAGTTTTCATTGTAGTATACCAGTGGTTAAGGACCTACCATTAATAGGTGCAGTTCCATTACTGGTTTTCTTTTCTGCTGTATGGTCTCTCATACAAAGCCTTCTGTGTAACTTTGGATATCAGTGCAGGCCATGGACATAGCAGTGGAATCAGTGAGATGGATCAGACATGATGACCAACCTCTGGGGAATGCCTGCCGCATCATATTAGCCATTTGCAAGTAATGGCCTGCGGTGGCCCTGGATGATGCGCAGCCAAATGAATGAGCGTGGATGTCATTTATTTCCATTCTTGGAGTACAAAGAGAACCCACAGACCTGTTAAACAGGAGAGATACAGTAGCGCTTTCCCTTCCTCTTGCATGCTTACTGCCTTTCATCCAACCTCTTTGTTGAAACCGGTTCAGTGTTGGCCATCTCTGACACTTTAGACAGCAGTGCACATAAATGCACACACGTTGAAAACCTAGCTTTCTATATGAGCGTAAAAATTAATATCAAGTTCTAATTATACCACAAGGAGACAAAATATGCTACCATATTATTACAGTGTGACACATTTGTAACATCTGTTGGTAACATATGATTTTGTCGGGCTAGCAGGTAATTTACGATACTTCAATCAATTCTGTTTGTGAGGAGAGATGATGTTTAAGCCACACTATAGGACAAATTTCTCCTACATAGAAGCAAAGCCTCACTAGCTGGCACACGATGGAAACTGAAGCAGTGCATGTGAAATCTCAGGGCTGCTGTAACCCTGGTAACGTTCAGAGGGAATTTGGAGGATGGGTGATAGATTATTCTCAGTGAGCATCCACTAAGCTAATACAGTCTGTCCCTCAAGTGTGTGTAATTTTCACATTTGGACCACGTTCAAGCCTCCTGTGGCTTTTAATTTCAGTTTACCAGTTCTGAAGTGAGCCTGGAATGTGTGGCAATTCAGTAGTCACTGTGTCGCAATATTTTGCAGGGTAGTCTGTAGTGTAGTGTGGTAATAAACCTTCCAATATGTTCTATTTTTGCATCCCTTCTAATATTGTTATCTCTTTTACCTTATCCTCCCTGACTACATTTGATATATTGGATTTTAAATATTTCATTTCTTAAAAATGCTTAAATTGTCAGTAATATTGGTCATATTGTAATATTAGTGTTGACTTTGATACTGCTCTTATACAGCACATTTTTCCTGGATGTACCCATGTGCTGGAAAATAGCACTCTCCTACATGTTGCGTAGGTTTACATGTGTAACCACCGACACTACATGGTTGTGGTTATGCCTGGCATATCAGTAAGGCAAGGCAAGGCAAGTTTATTTATATAGCACCTTTCACTAGGATGCAATTCAAAGTGCTGTACAGAGACAAAGTCATGATTAAAACAAAAATAAACAAAAAAGAAAAAGCAATAGTTAAAACTTTATAATCATAATTCAAACAAAAGGAAATGAAAATACATAAAAGGCAATTTTAAAAGCTAAAATGTATTAAAAGGGGAAAAAATCAATAGTTAAAACTAATCATAAATGAAAATACATAAAAAAGCAGTTTTAAAGATAAAATGTAGAATTTAAAAGCTACAGTGCAGATTGTCTTCTTCAGTAAGGAAGATGCTACTTCTTTGGTTTCAGGTTAAGTTCAATATCTTTATTGCATACCATTTGCCTATGATGCTATATATATGAGGCTTTTATCTCCTTAACAAGAAACAAGAAAGTTTACTTTTTTTATCATAAAAATCTGTGAATATATATTGTGTGATTTAATACTGTTCTAATAGAAATTGTAAATAAAAACATTTTAATGAGTGTAGTAGCATAGATTTGCATGCATCCTCAGCTCAACTTGAGCAACAGATTACGTTAGCGAGCGGGTGAACAATCCTCCCTACAGTACACTGCTGAGGTAATAATAATAATAAAAATTATGCAAATTAATGCAATGATGCGCTAACAATGTGACCACTTTGTGTCCATAATTTTTTGAGTCCAGATATAGTCTCTTTTTTAATTAGCTAACGTGAGTTACATTATGGCAGACACCTCATCTTGCTGCTTGCTTCATAGCATCTTCTCTGACAAAGACACAAGTCAAATGGGCTGTTCACCATAACTGTACTTAAAGACTGTGTGAAATAAACCTTAGCTGACTCTATTTAAGTCATATATGACCCAAAATTATGTTAGTAAGTAAGTACTCACACTTAAATGAAAGCTTATTTAACAAAGCCAAATGCCATTTTTCAAACAATGGCTACAATTAAAAAAATACTGAACATTTAAGTTTGAAATATATGAAAGTCATATTCTGTGCATAACAACAGCTCCCCAACCACAGGCCTTTCAATTGCCACACGTCTCTGTGATTTCTAAACATATGTCTGTCATAGTGCAAATTTACTTGGACAAGATGTGTGAAACTAGCTACCTTATTTATATGCAGGACTGACACGGCATGTCATCTGCCCGCCAGTATGGTGGCTGTTGCAACTGCAGGATCTCAATATGGTTAATACAAAGTATTGCCTACCTGCGGCAACTTTAATCCAACCACATGCATATAAATATTGGTAACATAATTCCAAAGTCTATTTTTATTGGTTAGAAACACCATCATTTGCTGTACATTTGTTATGTTAAAAAAAAGATTAAGATTTGCTTGTATAATCGTTACATCTTCTGGACCCCATCAATCAAGTATTTTTATAGGACAGTGTTTTGTAGTCCTGAGGATATCCCTGTCTAGAGGATTACATGGAGGTAAGACTACCATTCATCTGTCTGCACTCTCCTTGACACTATATCCTGTGAGTTAGCAGGTTACAGGAACCTCTGACCAAGAGGCGCTTTCCATTTTCGGCCTGATCTCCCTCCTGTCATTCCTCAGACTCCAGAGCCCCATTCGCCTGCACCATCATGACCATCATTACACTGAGTGCAAAAATACATTAGCTCTTACTAGCAGCCACTAAGCTCACACCCATCTGCTGCTAGCAAGGGATTAATTAAATGATTCTGCCTGACCTATTACCTTGTTTATACCTTTTGTCATCTGTTGGGAGAGAATATAGACATTTCAGTGTGCTATATACCTTTTTCTGAATATTCCTGTTACTATAGGTTGCATGTATCTGGGAGCATTCACTATATTGCCCATTTTACTTAGAAAAATGAATACAGTGTGCACAGGAAACCATTACTGAAGGATAGATAATGTAATTCATATGGGACAGCCATTTATTATTGTTTGCCGTTATGACAGAGACCTTATGGAAGTCAGTAACAATCATGTTTTTATATCTGAGTACATTACAGTCTCCATGTTGTCGCTGTGTGCTCTGTGCTTTGTTCTGTCACACTGTGAGGAATATAATCACTCATCATTATGTGCACCAGCCATGTTCTGCCAAGACTCAGTGTAAGGTTGCATTGTCCCAGCACCGGCGCATGTTTACAACTTGATAGGAGTTTAACGTGTACTCTGCTTAAAGTAAATGTCACACCTACAATTTGTTTTCTTTGGTCAGTAGTTTACTTTGATATATTTTTGTACTGTTTAGGTTCACATAACACAATTACAACAAAAGCAGGGCTTGTAAAGAAAGGTCACACTACAAAACAAACATTGGTAGCTAGCTAGAATTTTGGTAAACTGTGACCAGATCACTTATAGTTTTTGGCACAAAGTAACTAAAAAAACTAATTCCCTGAAGGAATAGTTTGACATTTTTGGGAAATATACTAATTTGTTTTCTTGCTGACATCTCTTTGAGAAATAAGAAACTTCATAATTCAGTGTGTAACAGTCTTCCATTTTACCTGTATATTGTTTACAATCACCACATATGGGCAGCAACTATGTTTGTTGGCTGTGCAGTATTTAATTGCTTTACTAAAAAGACCAAAGAGACCAGGGAGGCTGGCATCACTTCACACGTCAGAATAGAGTAGATGCAAGATTTATTTATTTACATATGGGTCAACTAAGTAACTTTACTTTTAGCCACCAAGTATCGGCGCAGCTAAATTCTGAGTTGCTGATTGTTAGCCTTCAACAAAATATACCAGTTAGTTAAACAGTTAAGTTATAACCAGCAAACATTGTTTAAATGTTAGTTACTCTAACTTAGAGCTCAAAAGGAAATGTTTAGTGTGTGTAACGTTAAAGTAAACACAACACGTTAACAAAAAGCGTTCGTCTTCACTTGTAATTCCCATTGAATGAATCACCAGGCAGATCAACACAACAGTAACGTTGACAGCAACACGGAACACTAACCAACCACACAATCAGCCAATTTATTGTTATTCGACGCCCAGTCGTACTTATCGTTACATGTTCACCACATCTAGCTAAGCCAAATATAACCGCCTTGAATCCAGCAATAGTCATTATATCAGCTTTTTAACACCACTTCACTAGCAAGGAACACACCCTCCATATGATACGTTTAAAAGATTTATTGAACATAGGTACATTTAGAATTTTTGAATATTGATGATGGTTTGGGGAAGCTTCGTGGGGACGTCCG
>JAVQJL010077337.1:0-10000 GCA_036024295.1 Nannoperca obscura
CCCCCCCCCCCCCCCCCCCCCCCCCCCCCCCCCCCCCCCCCCCCCCCCCCCCCCCCCCCCCCCGGGGGAGGTCGACCTGCTGCTGCAGAGACACCAGGTTGAACCCGCTCTTCATCCCAACCTTCCGCAAGTGTTTCCGCTGCACATCCAGAGACGAGACCGCAATACTGAGTCAGAAGCTCAGTATTCAGTCCCTCCGCCGCAGATTCACGGGGATTAACTGGTTTCACGTGGAATAATCTCCTCTGTCATCCCGCGTTCAGGCTGACTGACACGGGAGGAGCACATTTGGCACCAATTTGCGCTTTTTCTTTTATTTTAGGCACGGACATATGGCACACACACACACACACACACACACACACACTCACTAATAAGAAGTGTGTGATTTCCCACTGATATAAAATGCCTGTTGGAGTTCGGTGGATGAGAACAGGCCGCAGCATCGATGCAGCGCATTAATACAAATAAAACTGTGTATTAATAATAATAATGATGATAATTGTGACTCTCTGACGTCTCCAGCAGTCATGTGTGTTCAGTTCGTGGCGGGAGCAGAATTCCTCTAATTAAGCAAAAAAAACCCTCCCGAGCAGCGCTGATTAAATATTTATCCTCCTTTAGCCCGCTGCCTTCCTCCGGGGACACACGAGCGTCTGGAAAGCCTGGAAAAGGTTTCAGTGCGCGGGGAGAAAAACTCAATGAGACGCTGCAAACACGCTGGAGGAAGATGAAGGGCAACAGGCTCGTCGGCCCGGCTCCTAATAATTCTTCTAAATTATATTTTATCACTTGAATTATTCCCATAATAATAATAATAATAATAATAATAATAATAATAATAATAGTAATAATAACGTGCCTTCAGTAATAAATACATTTCCACTGGACGCTGTTACTCAAATTAAACAAGACAGGAAATAAAAAGATTTAATAGTTATTATAAATCATTGGAACATTTTCACACGAACACGAGCTCGTGAGGTGAAGATGATTTTATCTCGTGACGTGTTTGTGCATTTACATTTTATAAATCAATTTAATCTCATTTTATTTGTTCCTGCTCCGGACTCTCGCGTGATTTTAGGTTTTAGTCCAAAATGAAACGTGATGATGAAGATGACCTGGAACTGGAGCCTGGAATCTATTCAAGGAAATCCTGGAACCCCCTTTAGAAACTCAAGACCCCGTAATAAGACGTCCTCCTGCAGATCCCCTGCAGCTCCCTAACAATTACCCCAAACTGTCAGAACTCCTGGACCCCCTCAAGCACCCCTCGCACTGCCCCAAGGACTCCTGGAACCTAAGGTGGACCCTCCTGTGGATCGCTGGGAACCCCATATGATCTCTTAAGAACTTCCTTAAAGCTCCTGAAACCGCTTCCATATCCGCTGGTTCTCCTTTAAAACAACACCAGAATCTGTATCCAGTGTCCTGGAACCGATTCTGGACATCCTGAGGAACTCCGGGCCTCCTGGAAGTCCTTAAAGTCCTGGAACTTCCTTTAAAGCCCGAGGAACCCACTCAAAAACCCAGATTATTTTACGAGCTCCTTGAACCTGGAACCCTCTTAGAACCCCTTAAAATAAATCTCAAGATGCCGTGGAAACCCCTCCAGCGCTCTCCGAACCTGAACCCTGGAAATCCCTTAAGGAGTCCTGGACCTGCGTAAGGCCCGTGTCTGTGGCTCTCTGCAGGACATTATTATAAATAATTATAATACAATTATTTATTATAAATAAATGGAAATATTTCCTTTTAAGCTCGTTTTTAAAAGCGGCTCCAGCACCTGAAGAGGGTTCTGGAACCTCAGCAGAACCGGAAGAGTCCTGATCCTCAGGAACACCTGCAGGACTTCGTGGATTCACCGGTTTCTTATGGTCTGTTTAGTGACTTTATTCTCTGCTCCCGTAACGAGCGGGAGGTCGTGTGATGTGTGGAGCGGCACTTTGTTCCGTTACACGGCTGCTGACACCACGTGCAGGCGGTCTGCGGACACAGGGCGCCGCTCGGTGGACGGAGCCGGTACTGCAGGACGGTACTGTGACATGACGGACGCGGTGCTGGAGGATCACGTCGGTGTCCTCAGTCTTTACAACCAGAGGTCATGATCATCATCATCATAATAATAAATAATAATAAATAATGATAATGCAACAGAGATGGAAAAAAACATGAACTGAGCTACAAAAATATTATTTAACCTGAAGAAAATTAATCTGTCAGTTTTTATTGATACGGACCAAAATCACAAATCAGCTTTCAGGAAACTGAAAAAACAAAGGACAAAGTCTAATAGTTCAGACTGAAAGGAAGGATTTTATACTATTAATACTGCAGATAGTACAAATAATTATAATAATAATAATGCTGCTAATAGTTCAGACTGAAAGGAAGGATTTTATACTATTAATAGTACTGCTAATACAGATAGTACTACTACTAATTATAATAATACATGTATATCGTAAATTAAATACTTAATTCTGGTGGTTTTAAATGGAATCTTGCACAGGACAATAAAATAGACATTTGGATAATATAATATACATTATAAACTAATACTGAATAATCCCCCAGCCTTCACTGCATGTTACTGTGATTCTCTGTCATCAAAACTAAACTGTTGAAACAGGATGAATCACGCCGTGTACCAACATGTCAACGTGACACCTTCGTCACACGCCGGCCTGCTGTCAAACCAAGTGTAACATGAAAGCGTTCACGACAACCCTGCAGCACGACGGCGGCACGCAGCCCAACATAAACAGGTTCAAGGAGCTCGGAGCGGAAACGTTGATGCACGGGTAGAAAACTTGAAGGTTTTAGGGTCATTTACTACATTTCACTCCAGTTAAAGTATTTGTGTGTAAAAATGTAATAAAAGTAAAAAGTAGGGCCATTAAAATGTGCTCTTAAAAAGAGTGTATACGACGATGAGGTTACAGAATATTAAAGAATAAAGAGCATAAATATGTGAACATCGACCGGTGGAACATCACGGCGTCCTCGGGTGTGAACGCACCCCCCCCCCGATGTCCAAACCAACAATACCTTCTTTCTCTACAGGCGGACATTTGCAGTCTGTTCGTACGACTGAGGATCAATTATAAATATCCAGCGGCCTTCCTCAGTGGAGCCCGGCTGCAGAGAACCAGACACGTTGTCCCATCCCACACTTTCTCACCCGACTTCTTTTTATTCTGCAATGGATGCAACTTGAAATGTGACGAAAAGAAAAAATACTAAAGTACGAGGAAAATGACAGATTATTAAAAAGTACAACTACACAAAAATACGACTTTGTTACAGTACAGAGAGTCCTGGTCAGGTCATCGTGTGCACAAGCACACATTCCCTTTAACCAGTCAATAAGCGGGTTGTATTTTGCACTGTGCGTGTATACATATATATGTACATTTACAGTGTATTTTTTTATTTATTTACTTACTTATTCTTGCACAACACAATGACAGACACCATGTCTCTTTATGCCCGGTCTTTGTGCCAGGGTTATTTACTGTATGTTCTGACTGTATAAGTATATTTTATATTGGTTATATTTAGTTGTGTATTCTGTGTTGTTTTTGCACTGAAGGAGTAACGATATTTCAATCCTCTGTATTTCCTGTACATGCTGCAGAACTGACAGTAAAGAAACTTGAACTTGATATCCATACATGCTTAAACAGAATGCTAAAAAACAAAAACACAGGGAGACAGACAGGCACACAGACAGGGAGACAGGCAGGCACACAGACAGACTGACAGATGTTTGACATTTCTAAGTGAATTCTGTATTTGTTGAATCACAGCAGAGATTTCAGTGAAGGTACACAGTGACATCTAGAGGAGGAAACACACATTACACTCTGCTTACACGCTGACCTGCTTCACCTGTGCTGTTGTAAAAAATATATTATATATATTATATTATTATCCACACTACGTTAACACGACTCTGAACCTGAAGACATCAAAACATTTACTTGAAAAGGTACCAGAGAAAACTACAACATGTCTCCGCCGTGTCAAAGAGAGACATTAGAAACACTGGAGGTCATAAACCTGCAGTGATTTCTATTCAAATTTTTTCTGTTTTCCATCCAACTCAATGTTCTAAACGTGGAATCAACACCGGCTTCGGTTCTGGTGGAGAAACACCAAATCACCTTATTATACAGTATCTTAATGTGTGCATTAAATTAGCACATTTCTCTTCCGTTTATAAAATGCCCAAATGTAGAGAGGAGGAGACCTCGGTACCTGAAGCCTTGAACACACTTGAGCTGAGCGATGGAGGGTTTCTTCCTCTGCTTCTCTGGCTGTGCGTCCTGGAAAAGTGTTTTATTCGCATTATTCACAGAGCTTTGGTGGTTTAACAACACATACTGGTGTTCTGGATGAAAGTACTGGGTGTGCTGTACAGCCGAAATGATTTGTCGATTAATCACTTCGTCACTCGACAGAAAAATGAGCTACTTTGGAAACTGATCAATCAGTTCAGTAATTCAAGCAAATATAATGAATAAAAACGTCGGTTCCTCCCTCTCAAAGTCAGTTGTTTGAACTTGTATTATATATATTTTAATATATTAAATGATTAATCCAGAAAATAAATACTCAATGAGCTAAAGTACAAGTAGGCCTAGCTTAAATTAGTACTTGAGTAAATGTAGCTAGCACACATATTTGACACGTACTGCTAACGTTAGCTGCTAGCTACTGTTATGCTAAATGTTTTGTTCTTAGCATTTAGCTAACAATAAGCCATAAAACCATAGCTAACGTTACGCTAGTTTGGCAAACATTAGCTAATGTTTTTTTAAGCTAGTTTAGCGAACATTAGCTAGCAGCGGTGACTCTGCATTTTGGTGGTAGCTTGTTACAAATGCCAGTTATAACTTCTATGAGAATATAAATACTGAAATCACCTCTCATGAATCGTAAAATGTTTAAAATGCTTACCACTGTTCGAGTGCCCTGAGATAACTTTGTTATGATATGTCGCTATATAAATTAAATTAAATTAAATTGAATTGAATTGTACAGAAATGTCCGTAACGCTACCTGCTGATGTTTTGAACTGATTGGTTACCCTAAAAAACATTTTATACTCAGGTCATTGGTTAGAATCTGTCCAATCAGATGCGCCCTTTTCTTCTTCTGCTTGTTGTGGGACAATAATCGGTTTTAAATACACTTCCTGTAATATTTTGACTTAATTCTCCAATATTGTGGTTTATTTCTCATGAAATTATGATATTATGACGTTTTCTCAAAATTACAACTTTATCTCTTACAATTATGATTTTTTTTAAAAATTCTTATATAATCATGATTTTTACAAGAGATTATTTGTGCCACTGTTAACGCCATTCTTTTTATTCTAATGTTACAAGAATACAATAATAAAATAATAAAACAAATATAAAGGTGCACTTTTTTTTGCATCAAATTAAAATATTAGTAGATGAAGACGTAAATTTAGCCCAAGAAATATTATGTAATTATTTTTGTATTATTTTGTAATTATGTATGTAATATATTTAGGGGAAAAGGTTAGAAAAGCAATCCCCTTTATTCTCAGAATATAAAGACTTTTTGTCATTGAATTACCACATTATTCTCATTTAAAAGAGAATAATGTGGTATAATATTTGTAATATTAATAAACTATTCTTTATCTCGCAAAAATTATATTTTTCTTGATGATACATGTCTCGAAAATATGTATTTATTTAAATAAATAAGGGGCGGCTGTGCCTCAGGAGAGCGGGTCGTCCATTAATCCCCGGGGTTGGCGGTTTGATCCCCGGTTCTTCCTCATGTCAAAGTGTCTTTGGGCAAGACACTGGACCGTAAGAGGCCGGCACCAGTGAAGAAGGGTGGCGACGTGAAACAGAGTCGGAGTGAGACCTCCTGCTCTAGGGGACGTGAAACAGAGTCGGAGTGAGACCTCCTGCTCCCGGTTCTCTGACAGCTGCTCTGTGTGAAACGGAAGACATTTTGAGCTGCTGCGGTCGGTCCGGTCCATTTTTTGAGTGTCAGCCTGAAGTCAGGTCTGACCTGCTGGAGAGTCAGTCTCCAGACTGAGCTGCAGACGGTGAAAAAGACGAGATTTAAGAAAAAACCGCTGTAGTTTAACCGGCGTATGTGTAGCATAGCTAGCTAGCTTAGCGCCTCAAGCCAGCCACAAAAGCTAGCAAAGTCCTAGATGCTAGTTAGTTAGCGTCACATAGCTGGCCTGCCCTCCTCCTCCTCCTCCTCCACCTTCTCCTCGACAGCTGGTCCCTTCACGCAGACACAATGGCTTTAAAACGAATTTCCAAGGTAACGAACTACCCTTTTTTATTTCTTTATTTAATAATAACCAGAGTCCGACGGGCGCATCGTTTCCAACCGATGTGTGTGTGCTGCCCGTAGCTTGTTAGCTAGCAGCGTTAGCACATCTTCCACAGTGAACCGGCCGGTGACACAGAAGAAACCGTACAATCATCTTCGTGGTTTGGTTCGGAGGGAAACTGCGTTACTCTCCGGGTGTTGTGTTTGTATGTGTCAGCGGTGCCTTGGGGAGGTATTTAACGCCCCCCCCCCTCTCCGAGGTTTCCCATGAAACAATGGTTCAGTTTTGTGAGCTGATGTTAGCGTTAGCTTCAGTGTCTCAGGCCTGTGATCAATAACATTCTGAACTTTATGATCCTCCTGGTCATTAACACAACCTGCACATGTGTGACGGACACTCCACGTTCACTTTCAGTCGGTATCATTTTGTATTTACTCGGTACAAATAAACCGATATCAAAACAATACAGTCGGAAACCGAACCTTTCTGAATACGTTTTCAAATAACATCTTTTACTTTACACATTTAGTGTTGATTACTTTGTTTACGTTGTTGTGCTAAACAAAGTGTAGCATCAGAGGCTACCACGATGTTTTTTTTCAGTGTGACCAAGGACACGCAGGACCTCTGATCATTATGGGTTCTGTTGTTCTTTTAACACAGTGTCATCAAACGAAAACAAATCAATTAGTCGATGTATCAATTAGCGAACTATTTGAGAAATTCTTCTTGTTCCAGCTGCTGAACGACCACAGATCTGAAGACGGTGCATTTTTCACCATGTTTGCAGATTAATCGATTCTTTTATAAATTGAATAGGAGCCCAACCGATACTGGATTTTTTTCGGCCGCTACCGATATTGGGAAGTAAAAAATGGCGGATATTCTACAGAATATATACATTTTGCAGAGATCCATCAAATATGGTAATCAAACACTGATATCAGACAGATATTTTAGCTCTATTTTATTAGGCTAACAGTACATTTTAATTGACTTAAATAAAATCTCTTGTAGAACAAAATATGTTTAACTTAATAAACATAAAATGCTGCCTACATAAACAGGCAGGTTAATGCTGGAAACAGCTTTTCTGCATTGTCAAACTTTTAAAAATAATAAATAAATTAACCTGCAGATATTACAGATGACTTTCCCAGGTGGGACCTTGGTGTCGGGCTACCACACCTTCTTCCACCTTCAGCCATCTGTAAAACATGTACACACACACACACACACACTCTGTGTGTATGTATAAATACATATTACGTCTTTTTTTAGGTGTGAGACACTAGCTGGAACTAGTTTGCATCGTTGTGAGCTGAACTTTTGTCCGATGGCTTGTTTCTACGTTCTGTCATTGAAAACCCTGGGACGCTTCATACAGCTTTGAGTGGTAGTCGGATCACTAGTAGTTCCACACACACACGTCTACAGTCTGGTTAACTCTGGCCTCATACATTAGATACTAGCTAACAAGCTAAACTGCAGTGTCCTCATGGATGTAAATTACCATCAGCATTCATTAATAACAACCTACTTGTTTATATTGTGTGTAACTTCCAGTGACGACACATTTCCACATATAAACATGGGTTTTCTGTTTAAACACATTAATATATCTGGTCCACTGCAAACACCGCGTTGTTGTTATGCGACGCTAACACATTAGCTTCTGCTCAGTATGAAAGTTAGCTAACGTAGCGGGCGTAGCTTAGAAGTTGTGATTCAGTCGTGAACACGCACTTTGTCCTGCGTTGACTTGGTAAAGAGAACTGACGTTTACGAGCAGCAGTAGAAGCTGACGTATTAAAGTAGCTAGCAGCTTAGCGATCTGACACGCGCAGACACCGACTCCGTGTATTTAATGAGCACCACTGGCCTCCTGCTTGGAGTCGCAGCGCCCTCTGCTGGACAAACTACCAACTGACACGACTTCTGAATCACGACAAGCATCTTTTACATATCGGAAAACAAGTGCGCAGATCTTTCTGTGATAATATAAATATGTGGGGCTCCACGTTGAATCATTAAATACTGAAAACAGTTTTTTTAGATTGATATTTCAATCTACTGAACTGTTTGTTGAAGATGCTGTTTGTTGGATTTTAATTTGCACACTAATAACAAACAATCTTAATGTTTTAATCAGTTTGAGTTCTCGCAGTTCAGCCTGATTTTAAAGCTACATCTAAGGGTTGAAGTGAAGTCAAACAGTTTGTATGTGAACATGAAGGTTAGACGGGTTTGTTTTGTGCTGTTGTGCCCCCCCCCCCCATCCAAGTTTACTGCAACACAAGTTAAATGGAGCAAAACAAGGAGGCAAGTACGCTCAGTAATGACTTCAGTAAAATGTGTTCAGACAGCGGTGTGTTAGTGAACGATTACAACGTCAAGAAAATATTAAACTCTTATGTCACTGTGTTTCTAACTAACACCGACTCTAAAGAACCGAGCAGTTCCAGAAGAACCGGGTTGTTAAATATTTAAAGTGGGGGGTTTAGTGTTTACAGTGGCACATAAAGACAGGAACCAGCTGCTCCAGCGTCTGAATTCCTCGCCACTTTCTCGCCTCCCAAACTGGTCCGGACCTGAAAGACGAGCCCATGTGTCACATACCAGCACACGGGGGAAACCCAAACCCCCGGTCCTGTGAGCCGTCCTCTGTCCTGACCCGGCCTCCCGACGCTTCTGTCCACAACACGCCTCAGTATAAATACACCTGCTGCTTACACGTCAATAATGTCCCGAGTGTTTCAGATCAAACTTCAAAATAAAGGTCTGTTGATCTATCGATATTGATCGGTGATGAAGTTAATTTGTAAGTGCTCTCTTTATAAAATACTTACTATAAATCTAAACTCAAGTTTCTTTTACTAGCTTTCGACCGTATCAAACGGCCTTTTTCAGCAGACGGAGCTGGCTCAGTTAGTCTGTGACCGGAGTCACATGAGGCTGAAGAAGACTGTGGGACGCTGGTCAAAAGCTCCAGGGGTTAAAGAAGCTGTTTACACTTGAATATTCAATTTTATTCTCACATTCATTAATAATCTTTCATGTAATCAGCTGACGGGTCAATAAACCATAAGGAGACGTCTGTTAGTGACTTGTTCTGTCCGACCGACATGTTCAGTATCATGTCAAGCATTTGTTTGAAAAGCGATGGATTATCAGCTCTTATCACACGTGTACTGTTGGTGTAGAAAGTCAGGAATGAGCCACGCTGGTGACGCGCCGACAGAATCTAATGGTTGTTTGCAGCGTCAGAGTTTCAGAATGAAACGGCATGAAAACCAATTTGGTGCAAGTTCACGGGGTCGTGTGCACGTCTCCCTGGTAGAAATACGGGTGGATGGAGGACGGAGTCTGCAGCTGATCTGCAGCTCACGGAGAACGTGCACAACAACAATAATAATGGTCCAGGCTCCTCTTCTGCTGCCCGTGCAGCGGCTGGCGGGAGGTGGAACGACGTGTTCACCTGCGGATGCTGAGCCGCTCGTGTCTCGATCAGTAGTTACTGACACGTCCCTCATCCAGGAGGTCACACCGCTCGTGTTCCCTGAAGCCTGATGAGCTCAGATGTTGGTCGTCATTATGTCGAGTGGAATAGTGACTTCAGGTGCAGCAGGTCACAGGTGCTTCACACCTGAAGAC
>JAVQJL010077339.1:0-15579 GCA_036024295.1 Nannoperca obscura
CTGCTTTTAACTATTCTTTGATTGCATACTACGTAGCTGTTGCTTGCCATGTCCAAAGAATTTCATTGCTCAGGATGACCTGTGTTATACTGTGCACTTGACAAATAAAACACTTTGACTTTGTATAGCAAGTTTCTTCTTAACAGCAAATGTGTACAAGGAGCTGAACTTGTACACAGAAGCCTTGTGGGGTTTTTCTTTGGAACTATAATTAGATTATTATACAAGTTGAAAGATGTGTCAATATGTGGTGATGTATGCTGATCAGACCACAGTGCTCACCACCACATTGGTCTGATCAGCATCTTCTCATATTGTTTCTTTTTTTTGACATTTGGTGTCCTTTTGATGGCACTGAATCGTTCTGGCACCTAATAAAATCCTCAGAAGAAAAGTACACTGCAAAGAGATCATCCCTCTGATCCTCATAATCTGTCCAAATCCTTGGTAACAATGCCTCTCCATTATGGAAATAGAAAACATAAGCATTACAATTTTTATCCCTGGGGGCTGTCTAGTAGTCTGCGATATTCATGGGACTACAGTTGTTGCATAGTTTGTTTTATTTTTATCACCGCTAACAGTTTCCATATTTATATTACATTGTGTGTTTATGGGCACTTAATGAAACACATGTTGTAAAAGCACTGTCACCCCTGAGGTTTCATTCTGATGGTGCTGGCTCCTTCCATAATGGACTGCTCCAGTAGGTGGGCCAGTAAATTAATGACTGTAAAACGACTCATCTCCAATAATGCAAGCCAGCAACTCGTTGCAATAGAAGCAAAATGAGAATCAAATAAAGTCACAGTGTATTCTCCTCCCTCTTACTCTCCCTTTTTCCTGTCACTTTACTACCTCCGCTCATCCATTGTCCCCCACAGAAACCCCCACCTCAAAAGTAAAAAAAACAAAAAAACAATTTCTCATGTCATCTTGTCTTTTACAATCCACTTCATTTGGAGGCTTACAAATTCTATTAGGGTGATCTTGTGTGCATTGCACTGCAAGGGAGGGAGATGGGGAGGGCTGCCTGGGAGTGGGGGAACAAGCCCCTAATACTAATAAACGAGCTCGACTTTGCCTCCCCTGCCCTGCGAGATGGGAGGGAGAGGGGGCAGAGTAATTGGAAAATATCCCTGCCTCCCATTCCAGAAAGACCCCCTCCCTACACACACATACACACACACCACCATCTCTTCTCCATGGCTTAACCAACTACTCTCTCCTGCTCGATGAAATACACAGTCCCCGTTTTTCATTGTAAAGTTTAAAAAAGAGAAAACAACAGAATGAGTCTGATTTCAGTAGTCTGCCTCTGTATGTGGAGGAGGGGGAAGGGACACCAAGGTTAACAAAAGGACAGAAGATATTATGTGGGGCTTTTTTCTGCAACATGCAATCTGCAAAGTGGAATCAGGGAAGAGGGTGTAAAGGTCCAGTGGACACTGGGTGCAGTCTGAGACTATGCCCAGGAGTAAAGGGGCTAATGTCAGTGGCAACCCAACGCAAAGCCAAATAGCTATAGAAATTAAAAAAAAGGAATTATTACCTTCTTGTTGTTTGTGAGATTAATGGAAAAAATAAACGTATTTACAGTGCAGGCTCGAGAAATAAGAACAGGAGGCAGAACAAGTGATCCATCGCCAAGGAATAATTTACACACCCGGCTGTCCGAGAGTGAGACTTTATGCCATTATTCATGAATATGATATTGTAATAGCAGAAATACTGCAACACATCCCCAACCCCTTAGTCCCTCTGAAGACCCTGCATGACTTCATTATGTTGGAATTAAAACCACATGCCTCTGTCAGGCCTCGGTTGTACTTTACACGAGTAAAACATGCTGAATTCATTCTCTTTTATCTCAAGTGGCTGAACTTGATGTTGAACTTGTCGTCTCATGAATTAGTCAGAGCTGAATGTTTCTGTAATTGAGCTCTAGATGTGCTGTTCAAATGAAGAGATTACTGTGTTTTGTTTGCAGTGAATACATATCTGACAACATCGTTAGTTTAAGAAATGTTGCTTCTTTAGTAGGTCAGATATCAATTTCAATGTTTCTTCTTGTCATTCAAGGGAAATGAGCAGCATTTTATTTTGGTTCCACATTGCTATAGGTAAACATAGCGTCATCTCGGCTTTGAGTTATTTTCAGTTTCCATCTTCTTTTTATATTTTTTCCATGCGGCTGTATTTGGAAGCGATTTTGGTTTATTTGCACAGATGACAGATATGGAAAATGACGGTACTTCTCTGAGCCTGGTGAAAAAAAAAGACTAACAGCTTAAGTACAGCAACTCATCTACTGAAATAAAGAATACATTAGTAAATTATCTTCTCTTACAGCTGTAACATGCACTGAAAGGTCATCCTTGGCATTTCAAATGAGGGGGAGTTCATTAAGAGACATTCAGAACAACTGACATTAAACCCTGACATGTATTTAAAACTGAGCAATTCAGCTGTTGAGCAGAACACATGAAATGCTCTCATGCTTCAGCTTATTCTAAGACTAAAAAGGCTTGTGATAGGCAGCTGTTCATGTCTTCAATATGCCTTTTTTCTGACATTAATAACATTAATGATGGCTCAGTTCTATTTTGTGTCCCAGTAAGCCATGATAGTGTGACAGTGTGTCAGCATGCACAATACCAGGACCCTGAAACTGAAGCACCTAAATCGAATTCAGCAGTCATTCATTTTATTGTTCACACCTGTGCTTATGAAAGAAGTTGTTATGCCCTATACTTAAATAAAAGTACCTGTACAACAGTGTAAAAAGCCTACTAATACTAGTAAAAAACTAGTGAAATTGTACTACTAAATGTACTTACGGTAGGTCAAGTATCAAAAATACCATTGTTATTATTGATTATTATTATTATATATACAGTATTAGATTGTTAATACTGAGGCATCTGTGTGTAAACCCCCATTTACTGTTGTAACAGGTCAAGGTGAAACTAGTTTTTAAGAGAGAGATCGAGAGATCAATTTTAATGGTCACACGTGAAACACACTGCAAGAACACACACATGCACATGCAATTGCGCCCCACGATGGAATTTGTCCTCTGCCTTTAACCCATCCAGTCGTCCTTCCTCCGGGGGGACAGCTGGAGCAGTGGTCAGCCATTCTTGGTCTTGGTCAGGGACAGGGCAGCAGTCTGTTCTTCTTGCATGTTTTTTCCATGATTTATGGAGGAAACCCCTAGTGAACATGGGGAGAACATGCAAACTCCACACAGAAAGGCCACTGAGCCACCTGCCACTGAGCCACCAACCCAGGACCTTCTTGCTGTGAGGCAACAGTGCAGTGCACTGAGCCACCATGCCACATTTTTAAATAAAGAGGGTGGTCAGGCCCCAGTGGGTCACAAGATAAAGCTTGGGAAAAGTGATGCCCAGATTTAAGAAAAACCAGTTTGAAGTTTGTATTCATTTTTCAGACTTTTCTCTAATCTTTGCCTTGTTGTAAAATATTGGGAAATTTGACCTCTTGCCCATCCCTTTTATATATATAATCTTTGGCAATGTATTTTCTAAGCAGTTTTTAAAAAAATGTAAAATCTTAACGTGAACAGTAAACAGCAACAATAATTGTCAAATAAATATAGTGAAGTAAAAAGTACAATCTTGTCCTCTAAAATGTAGTGATGTAGAAGTAGAAAGTAGCGGAAATATTCAAGTAAAGTACAAATACCTCAAAGTTTTACTTACGTAAAGTTCTTGAGTAGCTACTTTCCATCACTGGTATTTCCTATGGTGATATGTCCCAATATATTTGAGTTGGTCAGGTGTGTCCTCATGTCTGAAAACAATTTTATGAATCATCCCATCAAATATTTTTAGCTATTCATACATCCAGGTATAGTTGTTATAAGCCTTTATCCCACATTTAAGTCAAACTTTATATAGATGTTATCATATTGGCATCCCCATAGCAACTGGTGTGTGATCATATCGCAATTTAAACCATGATTTAATCAACATACATAATCTGTATGTTTATTTTCATTAATTTCCATTCCTCATTTCTCTGATGGCAAATGTGTGTCTTATCCAATACTCAAATATTCAACAATGATTGATGGCGTGAACTAGCTGAAGAAACATGAGCTAAGAGGATTTTGACAGGCCCCATATATTCAGACCAGAGAGGCTTTTCAGTCCATGCTGTCATTATTACAGGTACACGCCTCAGTCATTGATCTTTTATAATCAATCATTATAATTCATAATTCTGCTTTCAGAATGATTTCATTTTTTCAGTGAAATGTATTCTCACATTATTCATAGTACAATGTAGTCTGCTTCTTCGTTTAATCTGACAGTGGGGACATGTTGATACTATTCATAATTTAGGTCAGACATGAAGGGTCGTGTGCCGCAGTTTAGCAGTGAATATGCCATGCGCTTTTTGCACTTTAAGGCCATTTACCACTTGAATATGAAATCTCCCACGTGTTAAAGCTACTCACGTCCCCACTATACCTCTGATGAATAGTGTCAACAACTCATACTTGCCAAGAGAATATAACCGGGAAGAACAAAGTGGGGAGGCTAGATAATGCTATATCTAACTGTACAGCTACAGAGGGGAATATCTAAGTAAGGACTATTGTTCTCCACTCACAGTGCAAGTAATAAGGGCTATTATAGGGCTTGTAGGCAGACCTGTAGGGGGAGGAAAATGAGCTCATTCTTGTGTTGAGAATCTCTTTGAAGCCATAAGTACCCAGCAATTCAGCTTACATTACGCTCATAGTGTCATTACATCCCTCTTGAGTCTCCTTCCTGACAAGCAGAGATAATAATGATGAAGATGATGAACACAAATAAGACAAATGTAAAAGATAGTAACAGGCAGGTGTGAGATAACATGGGGATGTGTATGTTTCTATTTTGTGAATGTGATTCTCTAATTGCCACCATCTGCTGTCTGAGTTAAACACTGAAGAGGAAAAGGGGGAGTAAAGCATCGCGTTCTCACTTGGCAATTAAAGGTAAAGAAGTAGAGACACACGTTGTTTCTTTCCAAGGTAACACCAGTTGCAGAATGGTTGGCCTGTGATTGACTTCTCCCAGGGGCTTCATCCTATTATGAGCTCTTTTCAGGCTCTTTTCAAACATTTTAGGTTAAGTGTATTTTTCTAACACATTGTCACTTTCTTCAGCAAATATGCTTTGTTGTTCGGTTCCTTTTCCTCTAGTCTTTGTTTTTCATTGATGAAAGTCCAGGGATTGACCTTTACCCTTGTCACAATTGGGGGTGGGGGGTGTCAAAGGATCATTATTATGGCTGGCTGGAAAAATACATTCGGAAGGGATTAGCTTCGACCCTTTTGTTGTGCTGAGAGTTGTGGAGGCTGGAAGCCATGCTCGGTGGTTCTGTTAATGACCTGATAGCCTCATCGTCATCCTTATTTAAAGTGCTTAATGCAACACCGGTATATGTTAGGAATCATATATTTCTCATGTTGCCAAAATAACAGTCCCATATTTCATTTATCAAATCCTCAGATCCAGAGTGCTGTGTGACACTGAATGGAGCTGTGGAGACAGGGAAAGTTTGGGTGGAGGTGTAATTAAAGCTGGTTATGGTGAGGCAGAGGAGAGGGTAGGGCAGCACATTTGTCTTCCCCACCTAATGAGTGGAGGCCGGGAGAGCTGAATTAGCTGCCTTGCTCTCGTCTCTCCCCCGCATTTCACTTTGTCACAAGGACACTCCTCCTTGAAGATGAGACAGGGTCAAGTGCATGTGTATCCCCTGGCATTATTCTTACAGGCCGATGGGGTCCCTGTTCCACCAGGGCACTGGGAATTGAGGCACTTTAGCAAGCCCTGGGCCACACCACTCAGCCTCTGCATCATTAAACCAGGCTAAAAATACACATCCCACCCATGGTCCCCTGTTCGCAGAGGACCAGTTCATTGCCATGCCGAAACAATCACTGACTCCTGTTCACGAGAGGTGTTACACCATCATTTTTCACTCCCTCTTTAAATGTGATCAGTGTTATGAGGCTATGGCTATTATTAAGTACCCTTTTCTTTCACCCACTAATTCATATGATCATTATTGATGCCACTACTACTATACACATTCTCACTGTTTTGTTCACACTGTTATTAGGGCTCATCCCATGGGCATTAATGGACTTCGAAATCAATATGTGTCTGTGTAATGCTGGAGTGACATCTGCTAAAAGGCATCCACTCACAACCGATCACAGGCCATTCTATAAACCGTGAAACTACATATTTATGGCTGTAACTCGTTTTTATTATCAGTTAATCTCTGGGTTTTTTTCAATTAATCATTCCATCCATAATATGTCAGGAAACAGTGAAAAATGTTCATCACATTTTCCAATAGCCCAAGGTGACATCTTCCAATTCCTTTTTTGTCTGACCCCCAGCCCAACACCTGATTTGAGTATTAAAACTGTTAATGTTCTTTTTATCAATTTATTGGTAAATCTAATAACAGTTCATATTTGCAAGTGTGCTTCTGAGCAAATAAATTGATATTTAATCAACTCTTCAGGCATCTACCACTCCCGTATTTATAGTAACAAGAGTTTTTCGAGAATGACACTGAGCACCCTGCATAAAAACGACCTCCTTTAGGCAAGCTAAAACCCCTCCACTGCAAAGTGTGAATACATCCATTCCAGGCAAATGATGCATTCTATGGATTTTGAGCAACTGCACTCTCACATAATCATGTTTCTCTCTCAAGGACAGCCCAATATCAATACAATAAATCATGCAGCAGTCATGAACCGTTACTTTACAGTTACAAGTCGGCTCAGATTTTAAGCATTTTCAAATCAATCACTGCGTGTAGCGAGAACAGCACTTAGGGTATTTCCGTGATATACTATACTGTTGCAGTGCACACTATAAACGCATGTCCCGCTTTACCCCTTGGTCCGCAGGTGCAAGTAATATCGTCTAATTAGATCGCCCGATGGGTTGGAATAACTAAAAAGCAAAGTTAGAGAACCGGGGTTTCAAGGGAAATATTGTCTTCATTTCAAATGTCGAATGGACTTAAAATATGCAATGCATATTTAGTGTTGTTTTTTCATTGCTTCGGTATTCGGTCAGACTTCTCTGTCAGTGTTTGTTGAATGGGGGGTGAGCTTGTTGCCCCCGGGTGTCCCTCAGGCAAAAGCGTACCGTCGCTTTCATGAGCCAACTGATCACCTGACACATGAGCTAGCATGTAGCCTACAGAGGGAGAGACTTTGGTCACATGAACAACTTTAGAAATGATTTGGATAATAATACTAAGCTAACTTGGTGAACTGAAACAGTGAGTACACTTTTTTCTCACTTGTTGCCTTCTGCTATTAAAGGAATTATTCACCAGTAGTAGGTATGTAGCTTCAACAGCTTTGTTGGTATTAGCATACATTTCAATTTCGTTTAAGTACTAATTATGTTAATATAAAAAAATGCATCACACCGTCTAAAGCTTTTCTGAAACTGCTGAGGTTCATTAAGTAATGACCAATTTTTATTATTTTTATTCACAGCCATCGTTGTCATTACATGTACAAACTTATCAAGTCAAAATTGTACACCTACTTGCATTAACAATGACTTTCGAAATAAAATGTGAGGCAACAAATAAATAGGGGTTTGAAATGTACTTCGAAGTAAAATGGGTGTGTAAACTGGCTTTATCTGGCTTGGATTCCGTTATGTTCCTGGTTACACCGCCTCTGTGCTGTAGCCCGGAGCCTACCAACTGTCCAGAGACAGAGCACTATTTGCGCTGAGGAGGAGGCGTGCAGCCTGTAAAGCGGCACTGCGGCAGCGCCGTATCACTGCGCCCCGGTCCCCCTTCTCCGGGATCCTGAAGCTCGGATCTGGGAAGAGGAGGTGGAGATACCCTCTGGTTTTCCTTTGCGGGATTTATTTTGTCAGCTCCAAACCTTCTTGTGCTTTATCTTTTTAATAGTGACCGAAGGCCTGCAACTTGTCCGGACGGTCCCTCCCCACTCGCAAGGGTTTGCATTTCTTCGTTTTGCATGACGTGTCTTGGAGAAAAAAGAGAGAGAGAGGCTTGCTTTTGTTGTGTCTTACAGTGGAAAATGAAGCTTGGAGAGCTGGAGCAGGAGGCAGTGCCAGTCCGCTGCTGCTGTTGTGGGCTGGACAGGATTACAGAGACTGAGATCTTTACTGACAGCACAGGCAGACAAAAAGGGACTATGAGCGAAGACAAGGGAAAGAGTCTTCTACTGAGCTAGAAAAGCCAGGGCGAGTACTAGAATACAGTTTTCCCCAATAAGCGATATTTCGGGAGCTATTTGTGCTGTGTGTGTGTGTGTGTGTGTGTGTGTGTGTCATTAGATGAGTGCTGGCACGGGGCATCAGGTTAAAGGTATAGGCACTGGGAATAAAAGGTTTAGGACCGTTATTATAGTAAAGGTGGATTTTTTGGGGGGTTGTTAAAAGGCAGAACATCTTCATGGAAGGTATATTTTTGAATGGTTGCTGCATAGTTAAGTGTTGGCATGCTGGCTTGTTGGATGTGCCTTTGTTATGTGTCTATTTGATTATAAGCCATTTTTTGCAAATGGTTAGCCTCTAATTTTGCATGTTAAAAACATTAGGGACTTTGCAGTGTTGAAGCAGAGCATTTGGGAACTACATGTATGCTGCAGAATCCAGATGAGCTACATTGCATGACAACCTGTGTCCAAGGAGACAATGTAAAGTTGAATATGGTGGTTGACTGTGACAGATTGGTTTTGGTTTGTGTGGCGATGCAGAAAAGATGTGATTCCTCCTGTGTTTGATGTCCACCAGCAATTTGAGCCATGGTTATTCAGAGACAGGCTTTGTAAAAGCCTGCCGTTTGTTGATTCAGTTTTCTTCCACATAGAATACCATGTCTGTGATGTAATGGATGAGAATTGCTATTCTGGACACATAAAGAAGCCATATGTGTTTAAGAGTACAATGCCATTGGCTTTAGGCCTAGTGTTGGCCATGCCTTGAGAATGATCCAGAATAAGACTGCAAGCTTGTTGAATGTTGCATCCTAATATCATAAAGCAGCCAGATGTCTTCAGTGTCAGACAGTGAAGGTATGCCCCGCCAAGCTCTATGGTTAAGTGCAGGAAGGCATTTCAAAGGGTCTTGACATTTGTCTTGATTTCTTAACAGCGTGTGTAAATCCTCAAGGACACTCATGAAAGAGAGAAATATTGCTGTTTTGGATGTGTGCAATATTTTAGTGAGATTTCACGTCCAAGGTGATATTTTGAAAGAAATGCATGGTGAATTGAGACTACTTGTCATGATAAATTTGTTCATTTAGACTGATTTCTACAAGTCAGAATAGTTTTATTCAAAGGAGAGCTTTCAAATCACTACTCTTTGAGTTGATAGATGAGCAGCTCAAAAATCTTAAATTATTAGGCCTTAACTTTAATGTTGAAGATTTTACACCACACATAATCTGTGCAACTTAATTTCTAATGTCTTTAAGAAATATGGATATGAATGCTGCTGAAATGTATTGTACTTTTTTTGTATAAGTTTGTAAATTTTATAAATGAATGACATTAGCAAACAAATATGAGCAGTGGAAGGTTGTGAGATTTTTGTTAGTTCTTAATACAACATTAGATGTAATTAAGACTTTGTTTCAGGCTCAAGAGCAATCAGTGTAATTATTGTAGCTGGAACAGTGCACTGTATGCTACTGATACATTGCCCCCTTTTTGTATTTGCATTTGTACAGATGTACACATTCTCTGTATGTTACCTCTTACATTACATAACATGTATTTAGCTGACACTTTTATCCAAAGCAACTCACAATAAGTGCAATAAATCATGTTGCAGCAACCCAAAAATTGTAAGAATCATGCAAGTACATGAGCTTCATTAGATATGCTGAACTGCTTCAAGTGCTACATTTAGAAACAATAAGAGATGGACCACTGACTGTGCCAAAAACAACAAGTTCATGTTGAGAGGCTAGCAGAGTAGCAAAGTAAAAATTCTGCTTCATAATTAAGAAATTGAATTGTTTAAAAAGACAGTTTAGATTATAAGCTTGGCAAAAGCTCAGGGCTTAATGACCTGGCAGTGTAAGAAAACAGTGTGCTTAGCTGATGACACTGTAGCCACCCTATTAAACACTCATTTTACATCATGTAGAATAGAAACAACCTTCTGTATAGTATACAGCACCTTTTTGGGAAATGGCTCATTGACTAAATTCACAGGTGAACTTGCTTAGTGAACATGTTGCAAATGTGTACGCTCTCTCTCTCTCTGTCTTTATCTTACAGGAGGGAGAGTTTGCTGACCTTCAGTAAGAGGAGTAAGTTCGTGGAGAAGAAAGATGTGGCGTCACCTGCTCAACTCACCATGGCAGGACATGTTCACTGAGCAGATATTTGCTTTAACTTGAAAAGCTCTTCCTCTGGCGGAATTGACAGCTTGGTGATAACGTGTTTAATAGATCATTTTACACCTCTGTCATAGGATTTGATGGACTGCCTTTGGGGATCTTTGCTTGGAACCTAGCTTGGTTCAGTGACTCGATGCAGTTTTAAGTTTCTGGTAAAAGGCTTCATCTGTTGGATATTACACGGTTACCTGGGATCTAATACATTGATAACATTCACTTGGATATTGTGGAGATTCTCCTTGGGGGTTTTCACACAAGTGGAGGTCGAGCAGTGCCAGTGCTTGGCCCTTGAAGTTTTTGATTTTCTGTTTAAAGGAGGGTTTATCTGGATGTTTCCTATGAAGGACATGGACGGCCCTCGTTCTAGTGGCCTCCGCAAAAAGAGGAAGTCAAGGTCAGCGAGGGATCGGGAGAGGAGATCAAATGGGATAAGGAACAACCATGTTAAGGGCTCCGTCTTTCGCTTCTCCTCCGACTCAGAGCGGGAGGTCGACAGGGAGCCCTCCTCATCCCGCCACCGACCCCCGCGAAGAAAGCGCAAGGAGTCTACTTCTGCTGAAGAGGACATCATCGATGGCTTCTCCATCACGGGATTTGTGACCCTGGAGGCTCTGGAGGTGAGTGCTGATCCATAAGGGAAGCCCCTTCTCTTGCCAACTGTGTGTGTCTGTGTTCAGCTTTTGCATGAAAATCCAGCTGAACATGTATTAACGCTGTGTAAAGATGTGTTTATGTCTGTGTGCCTCTGTGACTGGGCCGCCCCAGTGTTATGACTCCCGCCTGCATACTTGGTGGTTGTGTGAGCTGGAGTTGAACAGATGTAGCTTTAAATGTAGCGCTGCAGCCAGAGATTACTATCTGTGTCACCGAGAGGCTGTTGTTGTGGTGTGTACTGCTCTGGATTTGTTTTCACAAGAGTTTTCCAGCAAAGCTTCCACCAGATGAGGGATGTTCTGCTATGGCTGTAGTGGCTGCTGTGCCTTTGTGTGCTTCTGAGTGAAAAAGCAATTTGATCCATGTTACAGCAGTTTATTCAGAGTGGGAGTAATTTATTGTGCACTGGCTATTCATTCTCCTGGGAATGCAAACTGGGCAAAGGCTGCTTTCCAACGATGTACTTCTGAGTTATGACTTACATGAGCAAGCTTTTTATATATACGGCTCAACGGCTACATTTTTCTGTAATGATAACTTACAGATGGGTGACAAATTAAAGGAAAAGTGTCTTAGTAAGCTGTTACGAGCCATGAGCCTCCAGAACTGCTTCAGTGATCCTTTTCCATGGCTTGGACAAGGGTTTGGAACCATTCTTCCCTCATTTGGATGTTTGGAGAGCTCTGTCCAACACGCTGGTCCAACGTCTCCCACGGGTGTTGATTTGGTGACTGCAGAGACCATAGAATATGATTCACATCATTTTGTTGCTCTTTCCTTACTTTTCTCTACTCATGTTTCTCCAGTCCTAAGTTCAGGTTTTTCTTTTAAATCGTCTCCTGTCTGCATGTTTGAGTGTTGGTTATTGTAAAATTGAAACATTATCTGCCCACAACTGTTAACTTTGCATCAGATATTTCAGCAAAAAAAATCTTATAGCTTTTTAGGATTATGTTTACTGTGATAATGTTTCAGCAGGATGTGGAAATAGTCTGTATCTTCAAAAGGTCAGACTTCACAGCCTGACTTCCACTTGCTAACATATGTAGCGTGACACATCTCAATGATACGTACAATATCACTCATCCTCACTGTATCCCTACTCAGATCAACACTTTTTACAGCTAAAGAGTGACTTACTCTGTTTCGCACAGTATGCAGGGTTGATGCCTTTATTTGCCATGCGAAAGCTCCGAAAAATCGACCTTTTCCAAAAATAAATGATGTTGCTTTTTCGCCGCGTAATCTTCACTTTCTGTGTGAAAGTACTCATGACAAAAACAACAATTTGATAAAAATATATTGACGTGTGAATTTTTTCCACGGTGTCATCTGTACTTGGTTCAAATACTTTTGCTTCTTTTTTTATGAGTCTAATATTACATAATATACAAGTAACGCCTGTTCCCTGTCAGTACATGTACGACTAGTACCTTTAAAAACCTTTAATTAAAACATACAGTATATGATGTTCCATCAGTTTATAAACATTAAATTAAAGTGTAATTGATTATGTTGCCTTAAAAAAGCACAATTGTAACAGATCTGCAGTTTAATGTACGTTAGTAGAAATTATGTTGACCTTTTATTACCCTAAACACATTCTTTGTCTTTTAATGCAGCCAACTGAATGAGAAACAGACTAATAAATCAGAAAATATTGCAGTGTCAAATTACATTAATATCAAATCACAGTGATTTAGAAGGTACTTTTCACAAAACAACCTTGTCACAGAGATGTGGACAGGGTTTATTACAACATTAATACAAATGCACAGAGCTCAAGTAGGAGTAACAAGTGATACTTGTGTTGTGTTTGTGCAAATGCCTACACGCTGGAGTGTTTCTGTGAGAATGTGACAGAACTCATTAATGCAGTATCATTTCAGAAGGAGGTGAAAGGAGATGGCAATATTGTGTTGTAACTTCTTACAGTTATCTAAGAGCTTGAAATCTATCAGTTTGTTGCACTGTGCCCCAAATGTAATGGAAGCCTTAATAACAGAAGCTGTTTGCTGTGTGATTCATATTTCTGTACACAAGACAACTGAAAGTATTATCTGGACTGTGACCATGTCCACAAAGCTCCTTTCACCATGTTGGTAACCTGCTGTAGTACAGTAGCCCTTATGCTGTCTTGAGCCCGCTCCAGACTTTTTATCCACACTTCATGTGGTTCCAAGGTCCAGACTGTGCTGTATGCTTCATTAGTCTGCCAATGATGTCCTCAATTAACTGATTCATGGTTTGGTTTTTAACAATAGTGAAAAATGCTTATCACAAGTCATCAAATGTCATATTGTATCCAATGAACAGCCAAAAACCCGAAGATATTTGGATTAATCGGTTGTCAAAATAGATTTGATTAATCACTTAATAGTTTCAGTTCTAAAGAGTGCAGCATGGATCAGCTGGAGAGGTTTGAGCGAAAGAGGCGACAATGCAGGGAAACAATGAATAATACAGTGCTGTGAGATCCTAAAGGCTAAAGAGTCACGCCTGTGACTGAAAGGTCAGAAATGTAGGCCTGGAATAAGAACCACCCCAGTTACTTCCTCTGAAGTGCCCTTTAGCGAGCCACTTGACCTCCCACTTACTTAAAGCTGTTCAGAGGCCAACTGTCGAAGACACATTTTACTTAGCAGCTCTCAGATATGACTGTGTTAATATTATGACTGAGGGTGAATCAGGAAGTTGCTGAAATGGGTACAAAGAAATAAAAATCTGCCAGGATCAGAAAGACTCCTCAAAATGACACCCATGCTGTCAGATTTGTCAGGATTGTTGTCAAGGTATTTTTCTTCTCTCTAATCTTCAATTATAGATCAGACTTATCAGAGCTTTCCTTGCATTTCACTGCCTCCATAGCTTAAGTAGTATTTCTGTTTATTCAGTATATTTTAGCATCATTTACAACCATTATACTTAGTTTCCTTGCTCTGTAAGATTTGGGTAACTTTTCTTTTCTTTGTAGTTGTGAGTTGTACTCACTTCTCTGTTTCTACCAATGTTAAAAACTCTATAGTGTGTGTGTATATGGAACTATGCACAATCATATCACAGCACCAGCAGCTCTTTTTCTGTCTGGGTAAAGTTGAATTCTGATGAGGTCAGAGCCCTGGAGGTATATGCTAGTGCTCTCCATCTGTCACCACTGTGCGGGAGCAACACTGCTCCCAGGCCTGCTTTTTATGTGTAAGCTGACATCTTAGCATTGCATTTCTCTTCTACAGTCTCTGGGCTGAATTGTCCATGATGAGGCTATAGAGATACTCAAGTAGCTTTTGGTTGATGTTCTTACAACATATTGTTGTCTTTATTACTTGGCTGGTGGTTGGTGTTGCAGTTTGGAGTGAACTCGCCCATGTTGGACTATTGTGCACTTGAATAAGAAGTTGCTTTTGGAATATAACTTGACTATCAGTTGGAGGTATCCAGTCAAAAAGCACCTTACTGGTCATTCTCTCTGATCAGCATCACACAGTCTGTACCTACAGCCAAGTCTGTATAATCATAAGTGATTTGCTTTCCACTTATGCAGGGTACAGGGTGTGCTTCTAAAATACACACTGTGCAAGTTAATGGTTGTGTACTTTCAGAAAACCCTTTTTGTAAAATCCACCATCTTGACTGTAATTTCCAGAATCATGATGAAGAGCTGCATTCTACCTATAGATCCCTTTAACTGTTTAAAACATTATAAATCAATAAGGCTATTCAAACTTGGATGATATTGAGTTGAAAATGCAAGCACAAAGAGGTTATGGGATAACTGTTTAGCAGTGAATAAATGGACTACATTATTTATGAGCACAATGCTTCTCTTTTCTTCAAGTGCAAGATGTTGAGGTATAGCTCAAAGGCATTCCAGTAGTCATGATGGATATTGTAGTTGAGGGAGATCAGATTTAATGTATTGATACAGAGACGATATAGTTATTTTATTATGAGCGGGTTAGTGTAATAATTATGGGTTATGCCACAAAAGTATGCTACAATACTTAATAAACCATTAACCATTTGTTCACTGTTGTTTCCATTTCATGTTTTTATTAGTGGTGTATCGGATCTCAGTTGAGCCGTAATCCATACGGATCTCCTTGTATGTTTCGGCACGCATGTGAACTAGGGCTGCCACAAACGATTATTTCGATAGTCAACGATTATTTTTTTTCGTTTGATCGACTATATGTAAATTTCCACTTACCACACCAGAATTCAGCTGCTCTTATATAATCATCATTAGCTTCCAGCTTAAAGTGTTTAAGGTATGTGCTAACTAAAAAATAAAGACAATTAAGATGACTTTTAATGAACAGCTTGTAGCAGCATTTCACACATTTTTAATGTAAAAAATAAAAAAACTCTGGCCTTTAACATTTTTAGCTGCACTATGTATAGTTGCACTATAAATACTATGCACTAGTAAGAATACAAAATATCAACAAAAAGAAATACCTGTAAACATATTTCACT
>JAVQJL010077344.1:0-23471 GCA_036024295.1 Nannoperca obscura
TAGCCATTGGCCTGTACAATAAAAGCTCAACCACAATACAAGCTTTAATTATTTTTATTTAGACCGTTGAACTTCAACAATAATGACAGTTGATCCAACCAAATAAACACCAAATGGAAGCAAAAAGATGTTTCCTATGGATTTTTACCATAAAGTTACTAAAGTTTTAAAGATTTATAATGACATGTATCAAAAATACAATAATGACAGCACTAATTATATGTAGTATGGACTGTTCCAGCATAATGTTTTTTGGACATGTTGGTACTGTCAACTGTCCTCAGAATTCTACACGATTCCCCATACTGACAACGTGAAAAAAAGCTTTGAGATTTTTGCAAATTTATAAAAATTAAAAAACAAAGAAATGTAAATAAGTATTCACAGCCTTTGCTCAATACTTTATTGATGCACCTTTGGCTGCAATTACAGCCTCAAGTGTTTTTGTGTTTTTGAGTATTATGCCACAAGCTTGGCACACCTATCTTTGGGCAGTTTTGCCCATTCCTCTTTGCAGCACCTCTCAAGCTCCATCAGTTTGGATGGTAAGCGTCAGTGCACAGCCATTTTCAGTTCTCTCCAGAGATGTTCAATCAGATTCAAGTCTGGGCTCCAGCTGGGCCACTCAAGGACAGTCACAGAGTTGTCCTGAAGCCACTCCTTTGATATCATGGCTGTGTGCTTAGGGTCGTTGTCCTACTAAAAGATGAACCTTTGCCCCAGTCTGAGATCAAGAGCGCTCTGGAGCAGTTTTTCATTCAGGATGAATGTGTACATTGCTGCATTCATCTTTCCCTCTATCCTGACAAGTCTCCCAGTTCCTGCCGCTGAAAAACATCCCCACAGCATGATGCTGCCACCACCATGCTTCACTGTAGGGATGGTGTTGGCCTGGTGATGAGCGGTGCCTGGTTTCCTCCAAACATGACGGCTGGCATTCAATCTTTGTCTCATCAGACCAGAGAATTTTGTTTCTCATGGTCTGAGGGTCCTTCAGGTGCATTTTTGGCAAACTCCAGGTGGGCTGCCATGTGCTTTTTACTAAGGAATGGCTTCCGTCTGGCCACTCTACCATACAGGCCTGATTGGTGGATTGCTGCAGAGATGGTTGTCCTTCTGGAAGTTTCTCCTCCCTCCACAGAGGAATGCTGTAGCTCTGAGAGAGTGACCATCGGGTCCTTGGTCACCTCCCTGACCAGGGCCCTTCTCCCCCGATTGCTCAGTTTAGACGGCTGGCCAGCTCTAGGAAGTGTCCTGGTGGTTCTGAACTTCTTCCATTTACGGATGATGGAGGCCACTGTGCTCATTGGGACCTTCAAGGCAGCAGATATTTTTCTGTACCCTTCCCCAAATTTGTGCCTCGAGACAATCCTGTCTCGGAGGTCTACAGACAATTCCTTTCCTTTCCTTTTGTTTGGTTTGTGCTCTGACACGCACTGTCAAGTGTGGGACGTTATATACACATTATTATATAGACATGTGTGTGCCTTTCCAAATCAGGTGGACTCCAATTAAGCTGTGGGAACATCTCAAGGAAGATCAGTGGAAACAGGATGCACCTGAGCTCAATTTTGAGCTTCATGGCAAAGGCTGTGAATACTTATGGACATGTGATTTCTTAGTTTTTTATTTTTAATAAATTTGCAAAAATCTTTAAAAAACTTTTGTCACGTGGTCATTTTGGGGTATTGTGTGTAGAATTTTGAGGAGAAAAATGTATTTATTCCATTTTGGTATAAGGCTGTAACATAACAAAATGTGGAAAAAGTGAAGCGCTGTGAATACTTTGCGGATGCACTGTAGGAATAGCCGCTACACCTGATTTATCACTGGAGCAGAGGAAACTATATCTGAAATTTAACATCTGAGAAAGACAGGTGGAACATCTGCTGCAGTGGTTTAATAGACGCACACAGATGGAGAGAGAGTATAGCAGAAAGAAACTGAATTGGAGACATTGACATGAAATGGACAGAGAGAGAAACAAATCAAAATGGCGCATTACAAAGTTATTTTAAGTGAGCTCGAGATATCTTGAGAGGCCTCGAGATTCAAATGAAGTGTCAGAAGTGTCGATGCTCTCATCCTCTCTCACAAAAACAACCCTGGTTATGTAAGTGTTCTGGCATGTTCAGGGCAGAGTTACCTTTCTCTTTCCAGTGTTTGTGTGCTTGACTATACTTACTTTCTGATGACCAGCGCTTCATATTTTCTTATTGTTAAAGTTAATAAACACATGTAGGTTACATGTTGATTCAAATAACACAACTGCCTCCAACAAAACCTGCCAACAGATAACACAAGGGTTCAAGTAATCCGTCAGCAGGTTTTCATTATATTTGAAGAGCTCCTGGCCACTAAGGTGATGTTCCACCTGTGGAATGCTGGCTGTTTTCTGTTTGTACAATTTACCTCATTAAATGGCAATCTGGCCAGCTGTTGTCAAGATACTTTGCTGTGGATAAAATGGTTAGGCCAACAGATCCACTGAAAGACATTGCCATCCTAAGGTGTGTCCATTAGCAGAGTGAATATTACTTTAATTTAACAGGCACTTCAGTGGTCGATATCCAAACAATCTGGTTATGGCCAATATTAAGGTTCATTAGGTCATTAACAAATAAAAGAATCATGACTAGTGAATGAAGTCTCTACATCTTAGTACCCTGTTTTAGCATTTTACAAATTCAAAAAATGCATTCAAACACCACAGCCCCCGCGAATCCGGCCCTTGTGAGACCCTGCAGCCACTACCACTCCCAGACCCCTCACAGCTCTGTGAGATCACTGCTCCAGTCTTCTATCTCTCCGCATGTCTAAGAGGATTTTCAATCGTTTTAACGCCTGGATATAACACACCTCACGCAGAGGCCAAGAAGGTGTTTAAAAGATATTTACTGCTAGCTTAGCCTAGCAAGGATGCAGCAAAGGTGAAGAGTGACAGACAGTGACAGGGCATATGTATTAGAGTCAGTTGGGATGTTTATTTGCCCCTGATATTGTAACACTAACTACACTGCAACGTTTGAAGGTACAGTGAATCTATTCATCCACCTACCCAACCTCCACTTCTGCAATTTATCTCCACTCCAATTAACTGTTTCTAGTCATTTCACCCTCATTATTCTTTCTTGGTGAGGAAACATAGCTCTCTCCCTTAATATCTCTCTCCCTTATAATGCACACAACATGTTGTTAGCATTTCAGACATTATGGCCTTTCATTGAATGTAGGCATGCTATACAGATAACAGGACCACTGGGAGTTACTTCATGGTGAAAGTAGATTTCGTGTTGTGATGTGGTCAACATATTTTATTTCCATCAGTCAGGAATATGAAATCCTAGTACTGAACACATATGCAGACTTGGTCGTACACCAGTCCAAGCCTAAACAGCTTACGGTGCATTACCACCACCTGTAAAGAGACAGACAGCGTGTCCAATCAGCAATGACCATAAGAACCCTCCGTTTTCTGTTAATGTGTTGTTTTCTGTTAAATCGGAAAACACAACACATTAATAGAAAACACAACGCCAGTTCTTCTGTACAACCCTGCTTCTTTTAAACGTGTCTTCAAAGTGTGCATACTCATTGTGATGTCGTGAAATGTTGACTGCATGTCAAGTATCACCTCATATGACATAGGACATGTGCGCATGCGCTGGTAAGTGCGTGCTGCCCGATATGGTTGCTCCGCTCGTCTTACTTGCTCTTTTAAATCTTTTTGTTATTTAACTTATGGGTTTTTTGTTTGGTGTTAACTTGTTGGTGTCGTGGCCTCCACAAATGTGCTGGTTGAGAGGTTTTTGGTGTTTTTGTTCGCTCTGGAGGTGCTTTCACTTGCAGTCAGCTGAGCGCAACAACTTCACAGCCGCTTTTGTTTACACCCGGGATCAGCTGATTGAACTGAATCTGGTGACCAGATTTGCGGACATTCCGCAGGAGATCTGGAGAGTAACACACCGAGGCTGCAGGGGAAAGACAAACCAGCGAAGGAGAGAGTCCAGAGGGAGACAACGGGCGAGTTTTGAGAGGAGGAAATTCAAACCATGTCTCCCCACCGTTGTCATGGGCAACGTGAGATCGCTAGCTAACAAGATAGAGGAGCTAACGGGGCTGGCCCAGAGTCGACTTCATGCCTAGTTCCTGTTCCAAGACTCCACGCCCCAGAGGAGCCAAGGACTACAGACCTGTGGCACTGACCTCCACATCATGAAGGCCCTGGAAAGACTCTTCCTGGAGCAGCTCCGGCCCCTGGTCCAAACATATTCGGACCCTCTACACCTATACACCCTCTATTATTCTTTTTTCAGTCACTTTATTGAGCATTGTAACTGTATCAAAAAGCAATTTCCCTTCTGGGATTAATAAAGTATTTCTGATCTGATCTGATCTGATCTGATCCAGATGATGCCTGACTCCTCATACTCTCATCAAACTATTGCAAGGTGCATCACTTGCTTCATGTAGTCCAAATGAATCAAAATTAGACTGTGTTACCACCATTATAATGGAAATCAAAGATCATGAAATATATTTAGAGGCCATATCTAAGACAGTGACAGTTGACTTGTTAATTAGATTAAAAATCAGGGGTCCAAAGATTGAGCCTTTAGGAATCCCAGATAAAATGTTTGTTTTGACTAACTCCAAACGCAAACACTGAAGCCCCTGTCTTTGAAGAAGAAAGAAAAACAGTGAAGAGCAGGGCTTGGTGGACCAACTAAATAACATCAACTCAAAGGCAGCAGTAATGTAAGGATATATTAAAATGGAAACTGTTTTTGAATCACTGTTGATTTTGAAAACACTGATTATTCTGATAAGAACTGTTTCGGTATGATGGTTAATGTGAAACCAGACTGATTCACATGATGTACTCTGTAGAATTATAATTCTCAGCTTTTTTATATATAGTGTTTTTTAAATTAAGATCAGGTTTGAGATTGATCTGTAGTCAGCAATTACAAATGGGTCGGATTATGATAGCAACATGGGTATCTTTTATTTGGTAATTGCTTTATTTCATTGCAGGACAACTTACACAGAGAGTTAGAAGAGAGAATAACAATTACACCATCAAGTCATATCAAGTTATTTGCTGTTACATTATCTGCTTTGTTGTACATTTAAACTTACCAACATACTGATGATGTGATGGTGATCTCCACCATCTGTAAGATCCAACTTATAGGTGAAGAAATGAGACAACCTGTTGTCTTATTCGTGTACTTTGTAAAGACAGATTATATCTGTGGTTTGCCTACTTCCCTTGAAGAATATAGCATTAGCAATACCACACACACACACACATTACACAAGGACTTCTACCAAGTAAAGACGAACCTCCTTGCCAAATAGCTTCATTTTTGTTAACCTGTGTGCATCAAGAAAGGAAAGATGAAGCTACATCTTTTAATTTTTAGTGTTTTAAATTATTTGGTTCTAACCAATCAAGAAGAAGGGGGAGAACAGGTAAACAATGTAATTCCTGAATCAGTTATTTTCAAGTTTCAGTTAAGGTATTGAATTGTCTTGCAAATGTTTAATTCATTTCATTCATACGTAAAGATAAGAAATTGTATAATGTCATTGTCTTTCAGTGCAATTGCATGGTAAATATATGCTATTATTATACATTAATGTGTAATTCTGTTGCCTAAAATTGTGATATCAAGCTTAAATTAAACCTGAAAACAATACTTGAGCTTGGTTTGGAGGTTTAAAATGACTATTAAGATTGTTAAAGCTATGCACTGTTAAGTCAGGAAATTGTATGTTGAGAACTTCACTACATGGAAATTATGTTTTTGTGATAGTAAGATCAGTAAGCTGCAATCCATGGATCTAAATTTGTTCTTGTAAGTGAATAGTTTTACATTTAGGTAAGTACACTTATTCACTTTCATGCATAAAGTTAGATGAGAACATACCAGTCACATGTCTATCCATTCATTATGAAGCCTGTACGTTCACAACAAGACAAAACCGTTTTAAAACGTCGCAGTGTTGTGAACTGGCCCGTCTCAGCTCAACTCATGCAGGCTGATGGCGCCGGCTGATGGCGCTACCGCCTGTGACTCAGCTTGTCAAGACACCAGCAACTGGTTTTAGAATGTAAGGCATGTCGCCTGTTTCAACAATAACAATCACCTAGTATGTCAGCTGGTTTCGCTGTTTCATCAATACTAAAAGTGAAACGGTTGCAACTTACTATCACTATTCTCATTCATATTTTAAGATGTTACAAATTATATCCAGCTACAAAAAATGCCCGAAAAGCCAGCAGTTAAAACAGAAGTGCAGTAAGTTGTTGCTATGGAAACTAAACATTGTCTCATCTAGTCGCATTGGTATAAACAGGCAGGTTCAAGCGGTTGCATGTTTTAACTCGTCCCATTGTGAATCTTTCATCTGAACTGGGCTTAAAGCAAGAGCCAGAAACCAGTTAGCTTAGCTTAGCAGAAAGATTGAAAACAGCGAGAAACAACTAGCCTGTTCAAAGGTAACAAAATCCCCAACAGCACCTATTAAAGCTCAATAACCTTTGGACACAGCCAGGCTAGCCTTTACCCCGTTTTCAGTTTTATTGCTAAGCTAAGCTAACCGGCTGCTGGCTGTAGGATTATACTTAGTGAACAAACATGAGAGTGATATCAGTTTTCTCATCTAACCCTTGGCAAAAAAGTGAATAAGAATATTTCCCAAAATGTCAAACTATTCCTTTAAAGCAGCATGGGGAAATACTGCAAAGCAGCACCATCCCAATTCCATCATAGGGTACCTGTCACACTTTTTTTGGTATTAACCCCACTGTGATTATGCTTATGAGATTCTTCACCTAGTGCATAGCAGCTTTAATTTCACTCAAAGCTATCCTCTATTGTGACAACATTGAACTGTCAGTTCTGCTTCTGGTACTTCAACTGCTACTTGTACAAACACTAATGATTTTGTTTTATTTAGTTGCTGACAACAGAGGGATTCAACTTTGAAGATTACAACAATCAATCAACTGAATTTGAGAATGGATCAGCTTCTCCTTGCAGTGTAACTGTGCCTGCATTTAACAGCTTGGGCCTGATGATCACCTTAATCATTGTGTTTGTCTTTAGCATGGTAGGCAACAGTGTTGTTGTCTGTGTGGTTTGTTATATGAAGAAAGGTAGAGCCACCACAGATATCTACTTGATGCACCTGGCAATGGCAGACCTTCTCTTCTCTCTTACCCTCCCATTCTATGCCGTAGAGGCTCATTCTGGTTGGATCTTTGGCAACTTCCTGTGCAAACTCCTGTCAGGCTTTCAGGAGGCATCGGTATACAGCGGTGTCTTTCTGCTGGCATGCATCAGTGTGGACCGTCACTATGCCATAGTGAGAGCTACACGTGCCCTGTCCCCTCGTCATCATTTCGTGAAAATGGCGTGCAGTGTGGTGTGGCTGGTGGCTGGACTGCTGTCCTTACCCGTGGTAATTCAGAAGGAGAGCGTGCATGCTCAAGACCTGGGCCAGAACATTTGCTATGAAAACTTAACTGGTGAAAGCATGGACCAGTGGCGTGTGAGCCTGCGTGTTCTCCACCATACGATAGGCTTTTTCCTGCCATTGCTGGTGATGGCTGTCTGCTACGGTTGGACTTTGGTGACACTGTTTCACACACGTAATCAACAAAAGCACAAGTCCATGTGCGTCATCCTGGCAGTGGTGTTCGCATTTGTTCTGTGCTGGCTGCCTTATAACGTTACTGTACTGATTGACACACTCATAGAAGGCGGATCACTTGAAACGGAGACATGTGAAAGTCGCTACAGGTTGGAAGTGATGCTAAATGTGACCAAAGTGTTGGCCTTCATGCACTGTGCAGTGAATCCAGTGCTGTACGCCTTCATTGGGCAGAAGTTCCGTAACCAGCTGCTCTCAGCTCTTTACAAACATGGCTTCATCAGTAAGAGGTTCCAGTTGGCTTACAGAAAGGGCTCTAGCAGCAGTGCAGGGAGCATTAGATCAAGACACACCTCCACCACTATGAACTAACTCCTGGATGGTTATTTGCAGGCTCAGGTGGTGGTCATTTTCATTTGCACCTTCAATGAGGAAAGTGTTACAAAGTGACACTATTACAGACCACCACAACCAAGTGGTCAAATTTGATATTAGAAAATCTTTATATGTAGGTGTTCGCTAGATTATTCAAAAATATTAATCAAGGACCATATTTCAAGATAAATACCACTCTCAAGTCTCTACAATAAATACGTAGCAATAGCTAGCCATAAAGACTGTAAACGGGTAAACAGTTAACCCGATTCTGTCCAAAGGTAACAAAATACATCTGTGTAAAAATGACAATTTGCTGTTTGATAGGGGGGTTATGTAACAAACATCCTTTAACTTTAGAGGTGCTGGTACATAGATTTTGTTACCATTAGAGTAGATTCAGGCTTGCTATTTCCCCGTTTCCAGTCTTTATGCTAAGTTAAGCTAACTAGCTGCTAGCTGTAGCCTTACATTGAACAGGCAGATGTGAGAGTGTTGACATCGACTTTCTCAAATAATTCAAAAAAGCGAAAAAGCTTATTTACCTAAATGACTGTTCCTTTAAATCCTATTATTAATCAATCAATCAATCAGAATACTTTATTGATCCCAGAAGGGAAATTGCTTTTTGATACAGTTGACCAATTAACAATTAACCACTGGGCAATATTGTACAATGGACAGTGTTATTCCTTAATGTTTAATTTCCATAACAAAAAAATACCAAGCATGTACATGCTTCACATGGCTAATGATAAAGTTAAAATGGGATAACCGCTTCAAAGCTTCAGCTGGATGTCTGATTTAGGATTCTGTCACATCCCAGATGTGTACCCTATAGCTTATGAAGGCTTTTAAAAATATATTCATATCTGAATGTCGTTTGATGCCAAGTTATTTAACATTGTTTGAAGTGTAATTATTGAGTCCAATAAGTTTGCACTCCAGAGAAAGAAAAACTGGGTGCATAACCTCAAAAATATAAATCAGTTATCAATGGCGGAAAACGTGGCAAGTCATCAAAGTAGTTAATTAGTAGTTAAAAAGCTGCACAGCCATTGACTACTTTGATGGTGTGTCATACTGATTCTTCTTTGTGAACTGGTGCAATTATAATTGAGATGTTATTGTTGTTTATGTGCATTTAACAGAGCTGATGTGGTTTTTCATCAAAGGACAGCCCTTTATGTCTTTTAATTATGCAACTGCTGTGTGCTTGTAATTCTGAGACGCTGTGGAAATGACTGGAGCGTTATCTTTTCATTTTGCAATATTTAAATTTGAACACTGGGAATTTTACTGTTCTTTACTTGAAGAAGTTTGTTCTGTCCTTACACCAAAAAGATAGTTATCTCCCAATCAGATATCTTACCTTTAAAGAGGAAGAGGTGGTGAAATCAGCTTTCTTTATTTCAAAAACAAGGTAGTACTGGAAAAAAAAAGTCTATTGTTCTCGCAATCAGATATCTTAATCTTTCAAACAGGAAGAAGTGGTGAAATCAGCTTTCTGTTTTCAAAAACAAGCTACAAGGCTGTACAAACTCCTGGTGAAGGAAACATAATAGTGTTCTTTGTAATCAATGCTGTAATCTTAAAATGCTGTACTTTTTTTATTGTCCAACAACTTGTTTCTTAAAGTTTTTTAGCAATAATACATACAATATAATATGTTATCTGTTTATCAGAATGTGCACCGTGATCATGTGAATGTGAATATGTGCAGGTAGAACATGTGGCTGTGGTGTGTGTGTGTGTGTGTGTGTGTGTGTGTGTGTGTGTGTGCATACCTGCGTGGGTGGCTCTGTGGCTGATGCAAAGGAGAAGAGGGAAGAATGAATCGTCTTTAGAAGTTGTGCAGCTGCCATGGTTGCAAAACAAAATTACATGTAAAAGATGGGATGTTTTTACGTTTTCTGATCATATGAATTCTTACTCTTATATCCTATTTTTTGTAAGTCTGTAAATGTACAAACTCCTTGACACTCCCTGAACCTCCACAGTTGATGCTATTTTAATTGGTTTGTTATTAAATGTGGGTCCAGCCATAGACCACAGTGAATTGCTGTACAAAACAACATTAAACATGATTAAATACTTTCTCATGTTGTCCACGTTTAGGCTATGTTAGTGTGAGTAGATGTATGAATAATATGTTGAACAGGTGTTTTCATGACGTGAAATGACTGAATAAAAACTGGGGGTGGCTGATCTCAAATATATTCTCAGAGACTGGCCAGGTGCACAAAGTTACATACAGGTCAGTATTTATTTTATTATGTTTTTCTGTTGGAAAGAAGTATATACTGCCCCAGCAAAGGCTTTGCTCTGTACAAAGATACGAGAGAGGAGAAGATGACAGACGTCTGCTTTACACCTGATAAAAAAGATGAACTAAATAGAGGAAGTACCGTATTTAGCAAACATATTCTGCTTTTTGTTCTCTTGTATCACAATTCATTTTAGTTGCTAATAATCAATATATGTACTTTATTTTGTGCTCTGTCTGTTAGTTATCTTAATATGAACAAGTGAACAGTAAAACAGAACCAACACTTCTTTAGTCTTTTTTCCATAAATCACTTAAACAACTTCAGCCCTGCTCAAAACTACCAAACATTCAATCGTTTTCAGAATTTTAACCCTTTAAGTGCCAATTTAATTATTTGAAAGTTTTCATTATTTATCATAAAAAACACAACAAATTTTTTTATATTAAGTAAAAGGAAGATGGGGCTTTGCAGGTGATTAGAGTCTTGGATATGTCAAAGATCAGCAACAAAATTGATTTGATTGCATTAGTATGGGTTAAAAGGGTTAAAGGGTTAAAATTCTGGAAATGATTGAATGTTTGATAGTTTTGAGCAGGACTGAAGTTGTTTAATTGATTTATTAAAAAAAAAGCAGAAAAAAATATTGATATATGAGAATTTAATAGCAGTGTATTTGTCGTGTACATTTTTGGCCACAAAGGTGTCCAGAGGGTGCAAAATGCATCAAGAGAGTATAAAAGACATGTAAGAGTAAAAGACACTGGATTAAAAAAAATTAATAAAAGTTCCTGCAAAGAATCATGCCACAAGAATCAAAACATTTACAAAAATGCCCAAAGAGGGCATAAGGATTAAATTATTGGACTTGTTAGGGTGGGACAATTTATAATTTGTTTTAATTAGGACATACAGATCGGTAACATTATGTAATTTGCTGCATAGCTCAGCCAACTTTAACCTGAGTGGAGGTCTGATAGAATAATTGAAAACACCTGTGGTTGCAGTGTGAGTGTGAGATAGGCCTTTTTGAAGGAGGACATTTTGACATGTCACAGTAGGAAAAGCACAGGTGTAAATAATAAAATGAACAATGGCTGAACCAATTTAGTTGCTTAAGTTTCAGTTTAGTATCCTGCTACTGTGAATGCTGGCTCACTATCACGCTGTCGTGGCTGCCTGGGAAACTTGAATATAACATCGTTGATGTTATTAACCAGCCCTGCTTTTGAGTTTCAGTTTTCATGACTTGTTTTTGATTCTCACCAGAATACACGACGCTCTGAAACTCTTGCATGAGATTTTAAGTGTTTTTCCATACTGGTCGTGGCCAAGCCTGTACGTAGGTGGATATGTTACCATAGTAACAGCATAGCCACAGCTCCTCTGTTGACTCTCTGCAGAAGCTAACTTCCTGTGAATAAACTGCACTAAAGTGGCCTGCTGATGTTAACTTCTGAGATAGAGCGCTTACTTCAGGACCATTAAGGTAATCAAGATGTATAATGTGTTATAATAATATTCCTGAGCTAATGTCTAAGGTTATCATCTTATAGCGACGAAGGTAACGTTAGCAGTCAGAGCTACTGAAAAAGATACACACCATGTAGCTCGGCGGACGCAGTAATGCTTCCGTTTATTTTCACATTAAAATCCCAGTTTATTGAAACCAACCATGCTTGACAGCAAAGAAACATTACGTCAACCTATTTATGATCAATTCAATGTGTTTTCGTAACTAATGTTTTAGTCCTTTGTGAAACTTGCACATAAAGAAACATTTCTGCGGAGCCTATTGATTCTAGGTTTTGTGAAAATTATGCATTGAAATGCACTGGCTCTGTAATATACTAATTTACTCCGTTGAATGTTTGTCACATACAGAGGTTTGATTAAAACACTGCCTGCTGTAATTTTGAAAGGAAAAGTCTGACGCCGGAAGTCATAATGCAACAAACAACTACAACTTCCCACGTTACCTTTAGCCATGTTTCTATCACGAGTTAACAAATTGTGGATGTATTAACATTTCGCGCTCTAATTACTGTACTTGGATAGTAGTGTGTATATAGGTGAAGATACACCTAAACCTGCACACACAAGTATTATTAGGTTTCGCTTCTTTATAACTGGCTCTCTAACGTCAGTCCAGTTTGTTAGCTATTTAGGTGGATAGCGTTCGATGTTAGTCATGCGTTTACCTCGACATTTAGTAACGTAAGTCTAGTTGTTTTATTGTTCGTCCCCAGCAGGGTCGGAAAAAGGTAGGATGTCGAATGATCTTGCTGGTGTGTGGGAGGTGGCACTGAGTGATGGAGTCCACAGGATAGAGTTTGAACATGGCACGACCACCGGGAAGAGGGTCATCTACGTTGATGGAAAGGTATGGCTCGTAATGTTGAGCAGGAGATAGACTAAACGACCATAACGTTATTTACAAGGGCAGCTCTATTAGCAGCTGTTCGTTTCTGATTTGACATCTCCCTACAGGAGATCCTGAGACGGGACTGGATGTTCAAACTTGTGGGGAAGGAGACGTTCAGTGTGGGCAGATCGGACACCAAAGCAACCATCAACATCGATGCAGTCAGTGGTTTTGCCTATGAGTACACCTTGGAGATCAACGGGAAGAGCTTAAAGAAATACATGGAGAACAGATCAAAGGTCACCAGCACCTGGGTTCTCAACTTGGACGGCATTGACTGCAGGGTGGTTTTGGGTGAGCCTCTCTGTGTTTGTGTATTCATTTAGTTATTTATGATAACGAATATTTCATATAGCCAAGCCAAATATTCAATACTCAACATTTTTCAATATGAACATTGAGCAATACAGTGAGTTGTCCTGGAGAAGAGCACCTGCCAGTTGCTGTAAAGGTGAATCCACCTTTGTACATGTCATTAGTATCTGGGTTTATTTGTTTATTCATGTAATCAATCAGTATAGATAGTGGATTGATATTTAGCGTAATGTGATTTCTGTCCCTTAAAGGTTCCCATTAATATTATGTTGGAGCTGAGGCTAAGCTCTTTAACAGCTTTCAGCGCCATGGCATCTTCAGCCAGCTCTGTCATCTGGCCAAGTTAATCCTTCTTATAATTACACTGCTTACAGCTGATCAGGCGGCATAGCACCTGAAGCATGTGCAGCACATAGGAACTACTGTACATTAGCGTGCAACAGTGATTGATAAGTCTCAGCAGCAAAATAATCTAAATAATTCCCTGAACGGGCAGAAGTATGTGGGTGTGATCTGCAATGGCAGTCTCACAGGTAAACCTTTGTGGCAAGGTTACCGAGTTCAGCTGTTGATAATAAAACAACTTGACAGCATGTTGTCATTAGCTCCAAACCAACTTAGTGTTGCCCATGTGTGGTTTTAAGTGAAGACACTAGTCGTTCTCGTGCCGTCAGCTGATAGCTCTCAGTAACTTCAGACTCTATAGCAAAGTATCATGTTACAAACAGAGAATGACTATTTGAGATAATTTATGTTCCTTCATCATGTGGTGGTTGTCAGTTACACCACCACCTCCAACCACCTGCTGTAGTTACAGAACATTAGTTATCAAACACAAATGAGGGCTTTCTAACTGGTGCTCTCATTTACCCAATAAATCAATGTCATTGTTCTACTTCTATTACTTACTTTACCAAACAAAGGAGCATCCTTAAACAAACACTACATTGATGAATAAATAATAGCATATTTTACACAGCCAGTCATTGCCTAAGACCATATGAAAATAAACAGTCCAAAACAAAAAAAAGCACAACTAAAATATACAATTGATCTTATCAGTGTGAACATATAAAGATGTATTAACTTGATTTAATTCAGTTGGATGTTTCCCAACAAAAACAAACACAGTAAACCTTTTGAAAACCACTTCTGTTTAACTGAAATACAGAAAACCCAATTTCCTTTACAGATTTACACAAATAGAAAATAGCTCTCTTGCTTGTTGTTCTGGGAAACCAGATGAGCAGAGAAGCTCATACATTCTTACAGCATTAGAAACAAAGCAGCGACTCTGACCTTGGATGCAACTTCTGTGACTTGTTTAGCAACTGTTCAACTGGCAGCCACATCACATACTTTTACAGTTGCATGTTTCATTGACTCTGTGTCTTGTTGTCTTTCTTCCAGAGAAAGACACCATGGATGTTTGGTGTAATGGGCAAAACATTGAGACAGCAGTAAGTATGGCAGCAACTGATACTGATTTGTTAAACAGTAAAGGGTACACCATCGAATTTAAGTCATACGTAAATTCTAGCATGTACATGTCTCCTAAAGTCTCAAACCAGATCACCTCAAACACTAAACCTTCTATGGGTAGAGAGTCTCAAACCCCCTGTGGTTCTACACTTGTCTGCATTTAGCTCCAGAGCTCACATTATGAGCTGAATGATTGCTCTCTTTGTCCACACTTTTGTCTGATTTTCCACCTGCAGGGGGAGTTCGTGGAGGATGGCACAGAAACACATTTCACACTGGGAGACCACAACTGCTGTGTGAAGGCGGTGAGCAGCGGGAAGAGACGAGACGGGATCATTCACACGCTGCTCGTGGATGGCACAGAGATATCTGAATGCACAGAGTGACTGCGTGTGCGTGTTATATGAAAGCAGGATCTGGTTTGTATGCGTGACTCTTGTTATCTGTGAGGAGTAGAACAATGTCACAGGCTGACAGAAATATATGCTTTATCTGTGGATGGCCATGCTGTGGAGGGTATATTGGCCATATGCTGGTACTGTACTATAAAAGCCTGTAATTAACATAGTACGAGCTGAAGACAGGACCTGCAGTCGGGCTACTTTTAGAAGACGGTGCAGCCATACATTTCAGTCACAAAAAGGGATTTACTGTCTCAAAATGTAACTTCACATTGAAAAACAGTTTTGAGTTGTAAACTGATACTTTCTATTGCTATACATACTATCAATGTCAGTAATTGTATCAACATTGGCCAGATGTGCCATATTTCTCTGGCTCGGTTTGTCCTCCGGTTGTTATTGAGCAGCTGGCGTTCTCTTTGAGATGTTCTGTACGTGTTGTTCTTTAATAACCCGGCCCGGTAAACACCAGACCCAACCTGTTCTCCCTGTTCTTCATGCTCGCTTTGTGTTTTTCAATGTTGCGCTGTAGGAGGATTAAATACCAGAGCACAAGATTGTTCCTTGAATGTAGCATCACATCCAGAGCGCACTGCTCAGGAGTGATCTTTGTTTAGTCCCGTGTTGACGTGTTCAATGTTTTTGTGTAGGATTGGTTCAGCCAGGTGATATTACAGTAATATGTAACTAGCTTCTAGCAGAGTGATGTAGATGTGTCAAAACATCCTAGGGGTGTATTGTCTACAACTGAATGGCTGTAATTATTCATCGACAATCATTCAGATGTAAAGGCCAGACGTTGTGGTTACACACAATTGAAGCTAAACATTTTTCTAAAGCCATGGTTATAAATTCCAGACTGAACGTTTCTCCGATGTATCTCCAGTGCTTGTTTACATTTAAGATGTATTTACTATTTATTGAGCACTGGTAAAATACAGTGAAAACACTTGCCACCAACAACAGATTTGTGTTTCAACCAAAAAACACAGTCCACCCAATTGTCAAGGTCTCCATGGCAACTGAGTAAATTTTATGTGCCGATGGCTGCCAGATGAAGCTGAATGCTCCTGTAAGAGGTAATAAATGGAGGTAGAGATTTTTCTTTTTTGTCCAACTATTTCAAAGGTCAAGGAGGAACTTTCATGCTCAATATACTGTGATTTAGAACATTTGTTATTGTATCATTAACAATATGAGGGTCTTTATGTGTCCTGTATGAAAGCTTCATGTTTCTACATGTATTTCATTTTTGTTTACTGTCAACGGTACACCTTTGTAAAATATAAATTGTATTTGATATCATTAAATCCATGTAGCTGACCAGGTTTTGCTGTTGAGTGTCTTCAAATACAAATCATTAGTAAGCAAAGTGTTTAAAGTCAAGCTCTGTTTTCATATTCTCTGAAGTGGTGGTGTGACTAAGGTGTCAAAAGAAGGAAAAACAAAGAATACAATGAAACAAACTTTAAAATATTTAATTTTCTTCTGCTGCACTCTGATCCATCCCACTGTTGGCAATTTCCAATTTGTAATACATTTGTCATTGTTTCATGAACATTTTACAATTAAGTTACAATCATGCATCTGTAGATGTGCTGTCATGCACATCCCCTACCTGCCCAATCTTTTCACCTGTTATATGAACTCTAAACTAAATGAAACCGGTTTTATGTTGGTTTACAATATGCTGCTGGAATGATGTTTGCATATGGTATCATCACTAGCTAAATGACTCACACCATTGGTAAAAGTATATTCTTGCAATAATAGTGCAATTTTAAATGTAAATCTTTGATTGAATTATAAATGATTGTGCTGTTATGTTAAATATATGTTGATCACCCAGAAACACACACTTATAATGAAAATCTCTGACGTCTCATTATGTAATGTTCAACTTCAAGAAAAACAGTGTAGTTTTCTTCAGCCGTGGAAGCATTCTTACATTGTGTATCATAAAACAAAATGAACCCAGAGGAAACCGAGAAGACCCTTCAGCCCGTCTTACAGGTGATAATGTACTTGGGCAGAGCTTGATAACCACTAAATATGACAGAGACATGAGATCCTCCGCTCACACTGTCGTACATCATTTGTGGGTCTGTGCCCACAGGAGGAGGCAGAATGAGATCCGGTTTACCATCGGTGGAGTTGCCCGTCAGCACATCGGCCTCCACAAAGTGCAGATACTCCCCGCTTGGCTTGTTCCACACTTCCATGGCCTTTTCCACTGTGCCTGCAAAGTAGATGCCCTCTCCATATGCTGGGTCTGTATACAGAACACAAGAAAAACAACTGTGTTGTTCCTTCATGTCTGTGTTATTGTCCTTTTTCTAACTTTGATGATGTGTATCTGTACGGCTGTGATTCCAGGACCCTAGAAAATGATCATTTACCAGGCGTAATGAAATTATTTGATCAAATGCTATTTCTGTAGAAGCATCATCATACCCTCAGGAGGCGCGTACTCTGCATGGAATCCAACACGGCAAACCATCTCACAGAACTCTGCAGGTATTTGCTGAAACATTTTTTGGGGTGGAGTGGTGCAGTGCAGCTGGTTTTTCTTGAGGTCAAAGACCACCTTCAGTGTAGGGTTCTCCACTTTGTCCACCTTAAGGTAAAATATTTCACTGGTTAAGCAGTGGTTCAAAAGTATGGAGATCATTTTGTTTCTTTATCAAACAGTCAAAACAAGTGGTTTGAGAGAGAAACTTTCCACACTTTTGCTTTCAAACTAAACTTTTGCTTTCAAACCCTAAAGCTTTGCTTGCGAATCTAAAAGTTTTGCTTGCGAATCTAAAAGTTGTGCTTCCGGTTCAGCTTCATGCCGTGGGCAAAAAAAACTGGCAAGCAAAATTTTAGGGTTTGAAAGCAAAAGTTTAGAGTTTGAAAGCAAAAGTGTGGAAAGTTTCTCTCTCAAACTGTTTGATAAAGAAACAAAAGGATCTCCATATTCATCTTAGTACATAATGTCTTCCATGGCTCTGTGGGGAGATCTCCAGTGAAGTCTGCTGCATCTATTTTTGTGACCATCATTAGTCCAACAATGTTATAGCAGCACAATGCAAAATCAAAAGAATACTTAAGATAAATGTGAGCAAATGAGATTTTGAATAAAGTTTTAACTGCAAACTAGTTTGGGGTATTTTATTGATCTGGTCTAGAAAGTTGTATTCATGTGCATTGCCCATATTTCTTGGCTTCCTTGGACTGAAGTTACCTATATTTGATGAAACCTGACATTTACAGCTGATGTTTAAATTGTAGATGTTTAAATTATAGCTGCATTGTGAAAATCTCGCCACCATCCTACAAGTTACTAAAGGAAGAGCAGCTTTTGTTTCTTTTTTTGTCACTGTGATTTTCTGTTTCATGGTTGGTTTTCCCTTTAAAAGAAGTAGAAGAAGAAGAAAACCAACAATGGCGAAAAGGATTTAGGAAGTTAAAAAGTAACTTAACACTAAATCCTTTTTTGATTGATTACACTATCTATTGATCCTGGTCTCATTTTATTCGAAATCTAACTCTGTCCACTTAACCCCCAAAAACCACAATGTTGCCCAAACATTTTCCTGTCACTTCTGTGCCTAACCAAACTTTAAAATCATACCATTGTCACATCATAACACTAATGTATTTTTCAACAATAACAGTTTTAGAAGGCACAAACACACGAGGTTGTCCTGTCAATAGGGGAGTCAGATCAGGAAACACTTGTACCTCCATAAACTTCTTAATTGTCTATTTTAAGAGCAGTGTAAAATAGAGCAGCAACACATGCTAATAGTTCATAGGATCATAGTGCCAAAAGGAGTCTGACAGTGTAGCAGTTTAAGAATGGAAATCTCCAGTACATGTAAAGCCCGCCTCTGAGCCTGTGTCTCACGTCTCGGTTTCTCTCTCCTTCTCTTTCGCTGACTTTGACTTGTTTTTTTTCTACGAAATCAGAGACTTTCAGGGCAGACTGAGAGGAGCAGGTGATTCCTGCCAAATGAGACAGCCACAGCTGCACATCCCCGGCCTGATTTCCTTTCTGCACAGGTGACCTAAATTCTGACCGAGGTTATGACCGGCGATGGTAATCATACATCATTTGGTGGATATGGACTGTTTTCAGGGAAGCTTGAACGAGGTCCCGAGGTCAAGGGAGACAGCTTTAATGAATGCCAAATTATCCTCTGCCACGGCCGCCCTCAGGGAGGCTGAAAGTGCCATGCGTTAGCGAACAGACACACACAACACACAACTCTCATGCACACCACCGGTGATAACTGTGTCTGTTCTTCATTGTCCTCTCTGCTCTTTGCCCTGTGGGTGCAAACCTGCTGCACATGGCGGTGTTCCTGTTGTGTTTCCAGTTAGGAAGGCTTTGCTTGCACGTGTGTATGGTTCTGCTTAGGAAGGTTATTCAGGGCAGGTACCAGGGCTGCTCTGATTTATGAAGAAATGCTTTTTAGCAGTTTGATCCGAATAGAGGAATAAAGATATGAAATGCTTTGCTGTAATATCTAACAGCTGAGAGATGGCACAAGAGCAGGAAGGATGCAGGGCAGGTAGAGTCCTAGAAGCTCATTTACTGAGCACAAAATGTCAAGAAAATGTTGGACAAATATCCCTGTTGTGTTAAAAACAATACAAATCTGATATAGCTCATAATCTAATGGATACGGTTCGAAGAACACAGCCTGTGGGTCAGGCATCATGATAAGTCCAGAAACTACAACTCAGTTGGATTTATTGCTGTCGTTAAGTGTCATACACAATCTAATGACAATTAACTGAGAATGAATGCTTTGTTACGAAAGTGATTCACTTCAGGGCTGGTTGGAGCAAGCATGACTTGATCCAGTACAAGGATCTGGTGATGTAATCATGCCCGCACACTAGCTCAGCATATTTCATAATTCACTTCTTATTTCATCATTTGATGTTTTAGCAGATTTCAGCAGCAGCAGAAGAAAAACCATCTCTCTCTCAAAAGAAAGCTATAAAACGTTTCCCTTTGTTTCCCTGTCGGTGGTAGTCCTGTGGGCTGGCATTCGTTTGCATTTATTCCTTACTGGTCTTTCTGAGTCATTTGCGCGGTTTGAAACACCAAACTGGAATTGATTTGGTCATACTGGTCAATATTCAAGGGCATATTCATTATAAAATGCTCTTGGAGTTTGACTTGTTGATGGAGTATAAGCAACATTTATAATCCACCATAACTCAGCTGGGAAGTATGTTTCCACCTTAAGATCTGGGATACAGTGAAGATCTTTCTAACCTTAACTCTTGTGCTTTATGGCCGGTAGTTTCAGACAAATGTTATAGATGCCTTTGGGAAGGACCATAAATGAGAGCTTTTATGCAGCCATATAACTGATATTAATCTAATGGCAGCTGTGGTGATTCATGATCATTCATGATTCATGATTGTTCACATTCTAAATCAGATCTGAAAAATGGTTAACACATGAAAAACTACTGATTAGCGGCCACATACTGTCAGTCTTTCTATGAAAATGTCAGCCAATCTTTTTTAGGCAGAATCCCAAATTTACAACTGTATAAAATATGATGTTAGATATCCAGAAATGGAACCACCGGGTCTATTATACCATTTTAGATGAAGACAGCGGGCAAACACACGGCAGTGTTGCGTTAATGTAGACGGATAATATGGTGAATTATTATGGGTTTCCTTGGTATACTTTCAGAGACAAAGTTTCATCTGCCGTGTGTTCTGTATTGATTTACCAGCTTCCACTCCTGCTGAGAGCAACATTGTCCACAATAAAAAAGCCTGTTCAGGGAACCACAGTTGGAATGGATTATCTAGGACAGGAAAGTACACATCACAACACTTTGAATAGCTGTTCCTGTGACCTTTTCAAAACACCTATTGATACTGCTGCCACGGTGCTGGATAGTTTCATATTTCATCTTGTCAGTGAAGCTTTATGGGACGTTTTCATTAAGAAGTCTTGATATTTGGTGTCAGTCGTAGCTAATCGCTGCACAGCATTAAAACGTTTCTACAGGCTGTTGGCAAAGCCCTCGCAGTAAGACAGGTAATTAGATAAGCAGGCAACTTCGCATGGACAGTGTGAACAGGTGTTGTTGTGTCCTGGGAACAGATGTAAGCAGTTAATGACATTCAGATATCAGATGCGCTATGAGAACAGCGTGCATGCCGTGAGTAATCCACAGCAACAGTGGAAACAACCCAGTCTTTGAGGAGGGTTAAATTCCAATGCCTGGATCATATTTTACTTATTTTAATGTTTCAATCAAAGAAAGCTGGTAATGGCGTATTCATACATATAAGAAACACATCAGAAGAAAGACATTACAGCAAATGCTCAGCTCAGCGTTGGGTATTGGGCTATATTTATACATAACAGGTAGAACACTAAAAACTGACATCTAAGAGTGGGAAGATAATTTAATTCAGTCCACAAAAAGCAGATTTTAATTTAAAGATCCTGTTTGTTGATACCAATGTCAGTTGTTGTGCTGAGCTGATTGGATGCCACCTGTCACCTCAAGCTTTATCTTGAATAAAATGATCACATTGACCGAAATATTGGCTGATTAGTGATGAACAGCAGGAAAGCGGTAAGTTATGTCATAGCTCCAGACAAGGTGGCCAGCTGAATACCGCTTGCTTTGCAGAATATAACCGAGCGTTACTGTTTTAGTTGGATGCTGGATTTAAATCAAAGGGGGGGAAACAAGTTTAAAACTTCTGATCCCCAGATACTGTGTTTAAAATGCAACCAACCTCTTGTCCAGTGCATGCTGGGATATATATATAACAAGAAAATTGGTTAAGAGATGGATAAATAACTCACCAATCATTAGGATGCTGTTGTTTTAGGGCGAGAAGGAACCATAAGAAAAAGAAAAATCACATTGTGCTCAAAAATGGTGTAACTGCTGAAGTGTGGCTCTCCACTGGTCTTTATGCTTTAATTCACTGCAGATTACCTTCAATAAAGGTGGAAACTGCTTGTCTGAGCTTTGAGTAGGTGGTCTGACAGTATGTGGCACTCAACTAATGTCTTAAATGCCTTTTTAGACTGAAGAACATGTATTTACACTGATTATTACAGCACATGTTAGCCAGTTGATTGATCTGCAGAGCCCACCACACACACACACACACACACACACACAGAAGGGAGGACTGTCTCTTTCAGTCTGTCCTCCTCTTCCTCCTCCACAGCCACCACGTCTCTTTGTGTCATATTTCTGTGTTTCCGATGTGAACAGACAGCCCAGTAGCAAACAGCGGCCTGACCTAAACATACCTGCTCTTGCTACCAGCTATTCAACATGACAGCAGGCCACAAAGAAGAACGGGTTAGCATCTATCTGTGCGCCAGGAAAGCTTGGTGTAGATGCTTCTGCCTTCAAGAAGAAGAAGCGTGTGAGATAAAAGCACAAGACAAATGACCTGTGCGTGGGTGAAGAGAGGAAAATATTCCTGTTCATGAGAGGATGGTGAGGCATGTGTGTGTACGGGGTGTTTGTGTGAAGCCATCTTGAGGCAATTTCCATTGAACCAACTTTTTTGTATTGCACATATCATTAAAGTCTGTGTTTGAGGTCTTCAAAGCAGCCTGATTTTCCACTTAATGACTGTTCACTTCAAAGCCACACACACACACACACGCTCTTACATGTCCCCATCTCTGTTACATCTTGAAACTACCACTGACATCTCTGGTGAACTCTTCAGATTTGTGTATGTGATTATATTTATATGTGGTTTAATGTATGTGTGTGTGTATACTGCGGCGAATGAGTCAGTGCATGTGTGCATGTGTGTGTGTGTGTGTGTGTGACAGAGATAGAGTGACTAGTCAGAGCCAGACAGCTGCAGATGTTGCAGGACTGGTGAATCCACAATTCAAGCATGTGCGCGCGCACGCACCCGCACGCGCACGCACGCACACACACACGCACACACACACACACAAAACTGTCAACAGTGGGATGAAGAAATACACACTTCTAAATAATGGATTTGAGCAGTCTTAATGTTGGCACTGATTTGGATTTATGTTTTGTCTTTTGATGAAATTGTTGGTTTTAGTTATTTGATTTTTGTTTGTTTTAGTTTAAGTCAACAAAAACTAAAGACATTTTAGTCTTGTTTTCATCAGTGAAATTCAAGATGCTATTTTAATTGTTGTCTTCTTTTTATGTAGGCTAACGCTGTCGCCATCTTTCTTTTTTTGAGCGACAGGTGTCCTTCAGATCTAACGTAGGTTAGTGGAAGAGGTTAATGTCCCTCTGCTCTGCAGTAATGAAACACAGCGACTGTCCTCAGTAAACCCTCTCTGGCTGTTTGAACAGAACCTCGTTCCTGCTCATCTAACATTACTGCAGCTACATGTTCCCTCCCAGAGCAGAGCAGACCTCGCTTGTCACGACTGGTGGAACGAAGGACTGGACCCAAAAGCACGACTCACGAGAAGAGGTTTTTCAAAAGAAAGATGTTCTTTTATTGTGTCTGAGAACACACTATGGTAAACGTGGCTA